>JACXGJ010001303.1:0-78024 GCA_016801105.1 Esox niger | reverse complement strand
TCTAACCTCTCAGACTTCTGGACTCTTCCTGATCCAGGTCTAACCTCTCAGACTTCTGGACTCTTCCTGATCCAGGTCTAACCTCTCAGACTTCTGGACTCAGCCAATTCAATGCAGCAAATTAAACAAGCGTATGTTCCAAGGGAGTTCTTCATTCAACTGCCGCTGTAAAAATGTCCTATGAAAACAATGGCTGCTTATTCTCACATTCTCATTTTCAAAAATATTTCAATGTTCAGTTTTCTTTTTAGGTCTCACTTTTGCCAGGGTCAGAAATACTCATTATGCTGTGTGTGTGTGTGTGTGTGTGTGTGTGTGTGTGTGTGTGTGTGTGTGTGTGTGTGTGTATACAACAGATATGATTCTACTTCAAGCAGAAAGAAGTCTACAGCGCTTATAAGCTCTTCAATTAACTTGCCACCCCTGCACTACAGGATAGACATTGCCTCCTTCTAATATTCTTTTAGAGGAGAACGTTAAGTTCTCATGTCACCCGGACACTTATTTCCCATAGCTGTATGCTCTGTAATTCAGTCCTGAAATAATGAGCAGATTTAACCAGCTCATCTGTCTCAAATCCCAAATGGTGCTCTTTCTGTATAAAGCCCTGAATGTGCCCCGTTCTAAAGTAGTGCACTATATAGGAGAATGGGTGTGACATAGGACTATGGTCTGTACATAAACTGTTGAAGACACAGCAAGGTCATTGTTGCCTCAAGTGACATTGACTCGTCATCGGGAACACACTCAATAAAACCTCTTAAAATAAGAAGCCAAATTAGAGGCTGGAGAGAATGAGGGATTAACTGGGTTGGTGAACTTGGTTTAGGGCCTGGTACCACACAGATTGCAGCCTTCAGTCTAATTTTCAATTTTTTTGTCTTTTCTGGTGTTCTGCCAGATAGAGCTGGGAAAGAGTAGCTGGATAGTTGGATTACATAGATTTCCTTTGGATATATCTGAGCATACATTCATGGACAACAATGACATTCCAATTCTCACACATTGGATATAAAGTCCACAAACAACATTTATGAAGCCTAAAATGAGAACAACTCATCTCTCCACTGTAACTGGAAAATAAATGTAATAGATGTAACTTTCATTGATACAATTTCTTTGTCTCCCTCCCTCCTATGTTCTCATATGTTGCTAGTGACCAGAGGGTTGAACTGTATAGTTATATACACTTAGCGGTGACGTTGAAAGGGAAGCCATTTAGTGAAATGTCTGGATTTGGAAATTCATTCCACAGCAATCCCATATTTAGGCTAGTTCAATTTGTTGGTAGCCAGTCCTGTATCCCTGTTCCTCAATGTAGTGAGACAGCTACTTACTGATTATTTAGATTTCCCAATCTTACATGATGATGACTGGAAACACAGACAATTTGGATTTTAAAGACCTCACATTTTGTATGTACATACAGACAACGGCAGTCATAATCTGACAATATAATCTGTTTTAGAAACTGTGTCTAAGATGCCAAGTGGATCACATTCACATTTTCCATTCCATTTTATTAAACAGGTGAGGATATCCATTCACTGGAAGACCTTTGTAAGCCCTCCAAAGTATAATTTCACAGGATCTGTTCTCTCACTCTCTGCTGCCTAATGTATTTTACAGTGCCTCTACCTAGAGATGAGTTCATTGACTTACAAACTCTCAAACATGATCTGTGTGTGACCAAACCAGATTTTCCTTGGATTGCAGTATTGAAACCAGATACAGTAGAATCCCATCTACTGTTCAGCAGCCAAGTAGTTCAGGGCAGGCACTCTGTTGAAACGTGTCGGCCTCAACTCAATGTCTTTCTCACAACTGCTTCTCACAGTCTATGTGAAATTGGCTTTTTCTGGTCACCAAAATGATACCCAAAATGTCGTATTACAGGCAGCGTAAAAACGGACCGGGACTTCACTAAAGGTTCTGCCAGCTGGGAAGGTTTTCCGAGGTGAGCTGGGCGCACCCTGTGTGTCTCGTGGAGATCCCGATTACACCTTGGGATTGCAGCAGAACACAGGCATGAATTATGGACGTGGCGAGTGTGCTCAACGCACCTCATTGATGTCTGCAGTAGCATTTTACTGTAATCCTTTTGTGGTGGTGGAAAAAGTAAGATGTAAACAGTATGGGTCCTCTCATTGCTGTCATAATTACACCCGTGCCTTTGGGAATTCAGGGCTGAAATTGTCTGTGTTATCCTGATGCAGGGATAGAATACCCCTCTGCAGTACACCGGAAGATAACCAGCTATTGTATGAGATTCCCTTTGCTTCTACCTAAATAGCGTAACATGCAAGTGTTTAGCCGCGTAAATCGTAAACATTCAGATGTTTACTACTTTCACTGGGCCCGACAGTATCGACTTAACATTGCTGGAAGGAGAGACAGCAGGATTTGATTAGTGTTCCTGGTCATTGGAAGCAGTACACGGGTCTGGCCGTTATTTTAAACAGCGAAGCTCCCCCGCTCACCACCGTCTCCCTTGCAAATGCTCCAACATGCAACTGAAGTCTGTCGAAACGCCTTCTGTTGGTGAGCTAGAGAAACACAGTTCATGGCTGGTTAACTGACAGTCGTATCAGTGTTGGGGGAGGGTATGGGCGGGGCGGGGCTGGGGGAAGGGGACAAGCTGGAAGCTCTATACGTCCAATTAGTTAAATGAGAAAATGTTTTTCTCTGAACAGAACAATAGTCTGGTCCAGTTGTCTTTACAGCTTAACTGGCAATACTAGATTGTTCTATTGCAGAGGGCCGGTAGTGAAACACTGAGGAAAATGCCCTACCCCAATGGCAATAACTTTAGGGAGCCAGTATGCCCCTGACAGACAGCCACTGCAAACATCCCACATCCCATTGACATGTCCTCTCCCAGCCAACAGCGAAAGCCTCCGTCCCTCTATCAGCTGGGAAACAGGAATCTTTGAGAAACTCTCAGAGGAAATACCAGGAGGGGGCACAGAAGAAGTCGAGTGGCGGAGTGGAGAGGGGAAGAAAAGGTGAAGGCAGGTGAGAAGAGGGGGAGGTTAGAGGAGTGAAAGATAGAAGAGGATAGGAGATGACCGGAGGAGACGAAGGAGAAACCTGACTGACGAGAGACAACCTGACGGAGCCACGTTTTAAAACGAGAACCTCATAGAAAAGTTAAAACTTGAGGTTTCCACATCACATGTTCAACTGGAAAAAGGATGAGGTGAAAGTTAGTCACAGAAGAGAGGGTGTGAACTCGGAATGGATGGTGGAGCCTGAGGATCCTAATTCTCTGATTGGCTGTGAGCTGATTCCAAGTATTCTGATTGGCTGTGGAAAGATTCCCATATTTAGATGAGCCTCTAGTTTCTCCAGACTTTGTGTTTAGCTGAACCCTTGGAATAGGGATGTGCTGGCCATCTGTTTCCTTTCTCCACATCACATCATGGAAACATGCTAAGCTGAAGGCTAGATCCAGCCTCTATAGCCCACCCAACACATGCTCCCCCTGCTAAACTGACGAAATTGCAATCACTTCAGTTATTGACTTAGTCCATTGTAGCTCAATTGTTAGTGCATGACTCTTGCAAAATATAAGGTTGTAATTTGAATATCCTGTGGTTTAAAATATGTCCTCCCCTCACTAAGTTAAGTTGTCATGAATGAGAGCATCTGCTAAGTTGCTTAAACTTGGGGGGGTTGAGGATATTCATTATTAACCTGTTCAATTGTTTAATAGGAATGCCCGATTAATTTCGGTCGTATAAAGACAGGCTTCACCCATTTCTACTCACATGTTTTATGCCTGAGACTGAACACTGTTCAAACGGAGATGGACAACTTTCTCCAGGAGGCTTAGCTAACATGAGAACAGAGGCCCGGTTAGTTTCTCAGGTCTGTCTGCCACATCAACAGAGGGAGTACACTTGGCTGAGACAAAAACAGAGAGGAGAAAAAAACCAATGTCCTCATTTCAATATCCAGGAGAAACAAACGGAGTAAAAGACAGAGAAAATTATAGAAATAAGGGAGTGGCCAAAGTGAGAACTAACAGCCTGAAGATTATTCTACAACCACACTCTCTTTCATACACAGTGCTTTCACCCACCGATATGTGCACTTTTCTGTAAAGAGAGTAAGAGAGTGTATAATCCTTGTATGTAAGTTGGAAATTGTTGTGTTTTATTTTCCTTTCCTGTCACTATAAGATATCATTTGAAAAATGTTCTTATGATTTACACCACAGTTTGGTTCATTCTGCTGGTCTTGTACTTTACAGGAGAAAAGCTCTGTTATTAACGATTCACTGTCATAGCATGCCTCCTCTCCCACATTCTCTCTCTCTATCTTTTGGCCTTCCTGTGTTTACAGAACTGTTCTATGAATAATGCTCTATGTCCAAGGAGACCGGAAAGAGACATTTGGTTCAGAGATTACAATCAAATGTTTTAGTAGTGCTTTAATTAACTACTTTTATAAAACATGCTTTTACTCTGCAGTCAAAAGTGTATTTGAAAGTGGGAAAAAAACATTTGTGTAGCCGACTTCAGACAACAAACGAGGCTGGAGACCCTCTGTAAGTCTGGGTTAATCAGACAAAGAGGTGGAACAGAAAGGGTGAAAGACTGGAAGACTAGAACATAACAGTATGCTGGAACACTAGAAGATAACATTATGCTCATTATTTAGAGACAATGTTCCAAATGGAACCCTATTTAGTGCACCTTTTTACCAGGGATCTGGGATCCTAAAGGGGAATAACAATGAATTTCTAAAACAAGTTCAGAAATTGCTTCAAGTTATTGTTTTACTTGTTCTTAATGCAATCAACTCTTTCAATCAGGGAGAGCAAGTGGAGCATGAATACTGCATCATATGGTTAAACTGCTTTTCTTCCACTGAAGTGAATTGACTAAACTTTGTGATATAATCACTATCTAGTTAAATAAACAAATGCTCTGTCATCACAAAAAACACAAAATTGTGTATTTTGTGATCATTTTCAGTTGCAGGGTTTCATTTCTTACATTTAACACGTTAATCTTTCTATTTTATCTCCTCCAACAGTCAGTAAGCCCATGAACCGTCTATACAATTCTGGGTTGCAATGCAGCTTCATTGCAGTGCCTTGCCAATACCGCTATGCCACTCAGGAACAAAACTGTGGTTGTTGCTAATAGGAAATTACTTTTGAAAGGATACAGTATGTTATAGTTTAGGTGCAACATTTGAACATTTGCATTGCATAAATATTTCAGTTTCAAATATTTCAATGTATGGCCTAGTTTTCCAGAAATCACGGATGGATTCAGGATTCCTGTTTTTTCTTTCAACTGGGATATTGATATATAAAATATATTAAAGGTTCTTAGTATTTTTTTTTGCTAAGCATACAGATGTGGCAGATATTAGCACATATATCCATGCAGGTCTGGGATAAGGAGGTTTACACATACAAACAAGTCTCACACTTACTCTCAATACTCCACCAAGACACGCTAACCTAAACAAACAAACTGAATGTCTTTATATGGCGGCAAGCTGCTGGGGATTGGATGGGATTGATGATTGGATTGATGGCCCCGCCCATGTCATCAGCAGCAACTCACCACACCTGGGAATGGAACAGAGAGACAACACACACACACACACACACACACACACACAAAACAAAGACAGTCCACAGGACGTAACACACATGCTCTAAAAAATTGAATTTTGTGCAAACTCGAGTATGGTCGTGATTCTACTAATAGATTGTGTATAAAAATAAAAACATATTACACATCCAGAAAGATCTAAAACTGTACGTTGTTAATTGCAAAAATCCCCGAGATAGAAAGGGAACAAGAAAGATGATTTTACTTTCAACATTCATTTAAATCACTGCAGCACAGGGACATTCTCAGTAACAACCGGGTGATCAAATTAAGACAACATATCTGTAGTTCACTGTAGAAGATATAGTGTGCAATTTTGGAACGCTGACTGAAATAGTTAGTACATATTTTACCTTGGAATGACAGTACTTTACACAGTACTCTGCGCTGAGATGTATTTAAAGCTTCCTTTCCCCTCCCTGTCTCTGTACATTACACAAATAGCTACTATTAACGTGCGCTCAAACACACCTAGCCCATTGGAAGCCCCGTTAAACACCAATTTGGTTCAGAAACTCACAAGACAACAGCTGTCTGGCAATGAGGGGGGCGGTGGAAGTTGTATATATTGAATGGTCTGGTCTGGGCAAACGCAGGGGCAGAGACACATCTTTGGACTTTTTAAGGTATAGTTGATTATTACGTATAGGGAGCTCGCCAAGGCTGGTGGTTTATGCCAATTCCTCTCTTGAACTTGTATCACTAAAACACGGGTTTAATTGCAGCCCCCTGCTCTTTTCGAAAACTCTCACCTCTATCTTTCCCCACTGTCTCTATAAAATACAGAACTGTGCAAACTCAGAGGCCACGTAATTTAAAGATATTTATTTGGGCAGTAAGTGTTAATTTGCTCATGAACCACTAACAAAATCAGACTACATGCTAATAAACATTAATCCAATAAAAAGTAACTGGATTTTTTTATTGTCCAAAATGGAATGTATATCTTGTGAAAAAAAATTGAAAACTGGACAAATAAAACAGTAAAACCCTCTAACCTTCAGTATTGGATACAAAACAGGCCAATCATTCCTTCATTCAACAACTTTTCCAAAGGAGCCTCTTTAAAACAAGGAGCCTGGCCTTAGTGCTACCCTGCATTGACTTTAGTGATAATCACTATCACTAACACCCACTGCTGGCTGAGAAAGTAAGCCTCCTAAAAAACCTTGACCAACAAATTACAAAGGATAAGTTGGGAGAAGACATCAGCAGTGAACTTCATTCTCAGAGGTTCAGAACTGGTCATATTCAGATTCTTGGGGACCCTGCCAAAGAAACAGACGCTGTATTTCAAAACATTTCATTAGCCATGTTTATGCATCATGCAGAGGGAGACAAGCAGGCAAGCTCTTCTTTGCTCACTGCCACATCTTCAATGCTGAATCTTTCTCCTCTCATCTGTCTATCTCTCTTTACTGTCTTTCTCTCTCAGCCAGACCCCCCCCTCAAACTTCTCTCTCCTGTCTCTACCTGCTTTCTGCATGACTCAAGTTCTATAACATTCATCAGCTCACTATAGGGGAGTGAAAACACAGACCTCCTGGCCTCGAACGGCCCCACCCTTCCCTGCACATCCCAATCTTTACTGAGGGAATGTTGCTAAGGCTTGAGGGAAGGAAGGATTTACTGTGAGTAACCCATTTAGTCCAGAACTCTACCGGCCCAGTGAAGTGCACAGCTTGGATGATGTGGACTTTCGTTGTTCAGGAAGATTTGTACAATAGCCTAGAAAGACTCTCTTGTGAATATGTACCTAAATACAATGTTCAGTCAGATTTATTTAATATGATTTGATGCTTTTACATTGTTACCACACTTTCTACTGATGCAAGCAAAGGATGTACAGTATACAGTACAAAAAGGGTCCTCGAATCCGCTCTATAAATGGCCCTCCCATTTCCAGTCATTGGTTGGCGTTTGTTCCAGTTTTTCTCCATTCCAATACGTCTAACATTTTCCATTCCATATCCATGAAACCTGATCTCTTCATGGTTCCAAACACTGCTTAACCATCTATGTGTTTGCCTGCCTTTGTGTTATGCCATGGACCCCTCACAGTACCTCTTAATGCCTACAGCAACAGCATTTATGCAAGCAGACTCAGGTACTCTTGGTTCAGTTGAGTGAGTGATTGAGCGTATTGACGAAAACAGACGTCACATTGAGTATGAACAGGGAAAGCATCTTTTTGTTCTCACAGACACTTGAGTTAAATATCTCCAGCATCTGGAATCACTTAGATTCATGCTGCTGGATCTGTTTTAGCGGAGGTCAAATGTATGATTTCAGCTCTGGCTGAAAAACATTTAATGAAAAAATAGTAACAGCAGTGAACCTGGTTTATGAGATAAAATTAGGGTCTTCTTGTAGGGAAAATTAAGCAGTGCACTTCACTCATTTGAGTTGTTTTACCCCTTTTAGAAAATGCATGGCAATTTTCACATTAACATTTTATTGTTCTATACCTAGTCAGTGTAACAATTGTGAAGAAAATGCCTGAAGTAACACAAAGAAAACTGTAGTAGAACCAACATACCATTCATAACTTATGTCTGTTCATCTGGTTTTCTGCATAAAAAGCTTCATGCGAAGCATGGGCCATACCACACCATATTATTTATCGGATGTGTTCATCCGTTGAAGATTAGCTTAAACACACTTGTTTGAATCAAATTTGAAATGTGTAGTTTGGCTTTGTAGCTGGCCCCAGAGACAGTTTCTATCATTAACAGACAGTGAGACCAGTCCGATGATAGGGAAACAGAAGTCCATAGTATAAAAAAGTCTAACTCTAATGGGAATGTCCATTCCAGTAAATGAGTAAAGCTCTCTTCCTCTAAACTGTGATCTTCTCCCATGTCACACTTTAAGAAGGCAATTGAAAAAAACTATCAAACTAATGTAAAGGACAACCCAAGGCAACGAATAAGCTTGCATGTCATTTGTATTTTTGATTTCACCTTTGTGTGATCACTGCATTGTTCAAATAGTTTGTATTTGCTCTAGTTGCCTAAGGGTTGAACAACACGAGCCAAGACAAGCATTCTTTTACATCAGTTGTGGACCAATGTGTCCTAAATTTGCAAATGATGCAACCACTGAAGCTCAATTTGTCACATGATACGTAATCAAAATGAGTTAAAATACCCCAAAAAATCTTGTCTGAAGTCACAATTATCCTTATACATTTGTGCCCATCAGTTTGCATACCCTGGCAAAAAATTGTGAACATTTGGCAGTGATTTTGAAAATATGACTAATCATGCAAAAGGTTTTACTTAAGAGAATTGATCATATGAACCCATTTATTATCACTTTGTTGATTGGCTCCTTTTAAAATCATAATGATAACAGAAATCATCCAAATGGCCCTGATCATAAGTTTACATACCCTTGAATGTTTGGCCTTGTTAAAGAAACACAAGGTGACACACACAGGTGAAAATGGCAATTAAAGGTGAATTTCTCACACCTGTGGCTTTTTGAATTGCAATCAGTCTCAGTGCATAAAAAAACTATGAGTTTGTTAGCTCTCACATGGATGCACTGAGCAGTCTAGATACTGAGCCATGGGGAGCAGAAACGATCTGTCAAAAGACCTGTGTAACAAGGTAATGGAACTTAATAAAGATGGAAAAAGATATTAAAAGATATCCAAAGCATTGCAAATGTCAGTCAGTACTGTTCAGTCATAAATTAAGAAGTGGAAAATGTGGGGATCTCTTGGTACCAAGACATGGTCAGGTAGACCAAGAAAGATAGCCATAGTAATATAAAGAAAAACCCACAGATAACCTCAGGAGAAATGCAGGCTGCTCTGGAAAAAGACGATGTGGTTGTTTCAAGGAACACAATGTGATGATACTTGTCAAGTTGCCAGAAAGAAGCCTATACTGCGCCAGTGCCACAAAAAAAGCCTGGTTACAATATGCCGGACAACACCTTGACACATCTCACACTCCACACTCCACACTGTGGAGTGTTAATGGAGTGACGAGATCAAAATAGACTTTTATGGTTACAACCATAAGCGTTATGTTTGGAGAGGGGTCAACAAGGCCTATAGAGAATAGAATACCATCATCATTGTGAAGCATGGTGGTGGCACACTGATGTTTTTGAGGGGGTGTGAGCTCTAAAGGTACAGGGAATCTCGTGAAAATGTATGGCAAGATGACTGCAGCATGTTATCAGAAAACACTGGCAGACAACTTGTATTCTTCTGCATGAAAGCTGCTCATGGGAGACTCTTGGACTTTCCCGAACAACAATGACCCTCAGCACATGGCCAAGTTGCCCCTCCTGCGGAAAAAGTAAGCATTCAGGGCCTTGTGTTTTGCCTGCTCACTCATGTTTTCTTTACAAATGGTAGACATATTATCAATTCTCAAAGGGTATGCCAACCTTTGAGCACAACTGTATCCCTCCCAGCTGTTTGCTGCAGCTTCTCAGCCTACCTTTCCTAAGGTCCTTTATCAAGGCGAGCGCCACTTTCTCTGTAATGAGTGTCCATGTAGACATAGACAAATACCTAATTTAACACCACAAAGTGCTTTCAGGGAATACTGCTGGCTACTGTCTCGTCTCCAAACAAAAATATCCCACAATGCCTGGCAAAACGGGGACATTGAAATGGAAATAAACATGTAGTCAGTCTAGCCTTATTTTAATGCTGTATTCTCTGCTAGTGTGGTTCTCTCTGTGGCCCAGCTTAACCCCAGAGGGGCAGACTGTGTCTCATATATTCCATACATATGGTGTTCAATGTACTTGTTTTTTGGTTAGACCCACAAGGCGGGTTTCCTTAAATTAAGTGATTATTTTGTGGATCATAGGTAGGCAGGTGGCGGGTGGGCGGTCTGGAAGAAAAGTGTAGAGTACTAATTGTCAGTAATATGTAATTAGATTATAGTGTCTAATTTTCAGATGCAATGTAAAAACTACATAAAATCTGTTAGTGAAGTGCTGCTGTCTGCAAAAGCAATTGGTGGGAATCGGGTGAGCCTGCTGCCATGATTGGATTGCAGTTGTTATCCCTCCTCTCTTAATACCTCAGACAGATAGACAGACAGACATGCTTGATAACTGGGACTTCAGCTAGTCTGTATTACTCACTAGTATTTCTCTCAGGACACAAGTATTTCCTTCTGTCTATCGTTAAAAAAATCTGACTCATAGCTAGACATTGTTGCCATCAAGCTAGTTGGATTTTATTTAGACTTTTCTGCATATTTGTTGACTAGGCTTTGTTTATAAGGCTTAATCTTAGATGGCTTGCTTCATTCTGCTTTCAAACAGACACTTAAAGACTTGTCAAGATGTATTTTGTTTAGGTCTCTAATAAATAGTACAAATACGTCATTTTTCCGATGTTCACAAAAGTTTAACAATTGAATCGAGTTTTAATTATCTATCCACTATGAAGCGCACTATTCTGGGAATTTGGTGAAAGGGTGCAGACTCTCCGACAGAACTGGTCGCACTGGAAGACCAAACATTTTTGTTTGGAAAGGATGAATCATGAGGGAGAATATAACAGACTACAGCAGCTCAGCATTGACCCACCTCTCTGCTTTTACACCTCGGCTGCCAGTTAGTGATCATCTGGGGAGGGAAAGAACTAAAGAGTAAGGATAGAAAAAATATAGAAAAGGGTACATTGGACCAGATCCAGACAGAACTGATAGACTTCCGCTCAACAACGACCTAGATCTCTGCCTATATCGCCCCCCCCATTGTCCAACCCAACCACTAGAAAGAGATACTCTACATCTGGTGGGGGGGGGGGGGGCTGGGATTCATTATAAAATGAGAGAGAGTATGGAGAACATTTTCAAAAATGCCCAACATACCAAATTCCTGACATAGTTTTTCATGCGTTTTTTTCATAATAAAATGTTAAAACGTTTTATTAATCTGAAGATCGTAACACGTGTTACCAGGAAAGCGCAACATGAAATATGAAAATAATGTGTTCCTACTTAGTGTACAGCTACAAGAATGCATGAGATCATTATTTCTGTGAGATCATTATTTCTGGGCGGCGGGTTAGATGGTCTTATCTCGTCCACACCTGAAAACACTTTTCAATCAAGCTTTTCTAGGCCAATGAAGGTCCAAGCCTGTCGGAAGCCCCACCTTTCAAGAAATATAATCTCTGGTCTTTGTTGTACTGAAAGGAAACTCCTAACAAAATGGAGAATATTGCCCCAGGGCAGTCTTTCCCTTGCTCTGATCCAGGACTCACTCTCGTTAGCTAGCGAGGAGGCGTATTCCATTGAGCTAGAGGCCATGGAGGAGACCTCCATTAGACAGGTAACCAGGGGGTTCAATATTGACAAAGCAAATAGATGGCAGACCAGCTAGAGGAAGTACAGTGCCCTCCACAATTATTGGCATCTCTGGAAAAGTTGAGTAAAAAAGGATTATAAAAAATTCACCTTTTGGTGAATCAGCTTGACATCACCCTGGGAAAAAAAAGTAAACATCCAACCTTTAATTAAAGTTGTATTTATTCTGAGAAAGAAATCTGTCATCACAAAATAATTGTTCCTAAAATGTTGACTAGCCTACACAAGCGGATATGGTCATTGTTACTAATTTGTGTCAATGACTGTTTTGGTTATGTTGTGTGGGTGTGGGACACTGTCCTCTTGTTGCATGAAGCACAGGCCAGAGCAGGCTATGTCCTAGCAAAGTCAAACATTCTGTCTCCAATTTATCACTCACAGGGAACTCCTGTCTCCGACCCACTGGGCACTCCTCTTTCTCACTCCAAACATTCAAAAAGATATACTTTTTTCAAACACTGCATCTACTTCTGTCATTATGTAGTCTAACATTACATTTTGAAGTTTTTGAAATGATGAAGTTAAATTTTGAACTATTCAACAGACAGTGGTAGGCTGTGACGGCGATTAGGTATACCGCGCACTAAACAAAGCACATCCTTCAGATCCACTGAGATCAGATACTGGTTAAAGCCCGTTTGATTCATTTAGGATGTTATCAAATAGCATTGATTTTCTTGCGTCAGACCTAGATTACATGTCGGGTGCATAAAGAAAATGACTGATGCTGTGATTCTGTGGAGAACATTTTACCCCACGGAAGGCCTAAGTCCAATTGTTATGGTTTGACACTTTTGGTTTCAAGAGGGCTGGATGTGTAAAAGAACAAATCTAAAATGGATTTTTTCGAAATGAACCTGCCCACCAGGAGAAGCCTTCCCCTTTGTTGCTAGGGGCTGGCTGCTGTTCCAAACAATGCTGCGTATGGAGTGCAAACCGTCCTCCACTTAACGGAATGATATACTCCCCTGAGAAAATACCAAGCATTTCAGAAACTGTCTATATTAGGTGCAAGTTGGAGATGGTGTTTCTTCTGCAGTTTGTGCAGTGGCCACATGCTTTGTAGGTGTAAGTCGAGATATTTTTGGGGAATAACTTAGCAGATTATCTTTAATCAATTAAAAAACCCTGTTCTGGGGAGTTGTACATCTACTGACTATGGTTGCTCTACAGTTCAGCCTCAAGGGACCGTCCATCTGTTAAAAGAAGATGTCCGGCATAGTGATATCAACATGTCTGGACTGAGTGTGTGAGCTGCTCTCTGCCTCGTCTGCATCACAAACGGCACTCTATTCTCAATGACATGCACTTAAGGGCTACGGCCCTGGAGCTCTAGTTGACAGTTGTTATATTTAGGGAATAGGGTGCCATGTGGAACACACCCCTTTGGCTCAGTCCAGACTCCATTGAGGGCCAGCCAGAGAAAACACCTCTCCCACCAGGACAGCAAACTGAGCCACATTAGTTTCTCTGCAGATCTAGATGGAGGAATCGGTGTCGCACTGCTGGATACCGGAACAGAAAGGCACCCGACGACAACCCAGACCTTGCTCATGTGTTTTGTCCGAGGTGGTTGACATGTTGTTAAGGTTTTTCGGCTTGTTTTAATCTTGTTACGAGCGTGCCATTATCTGTCTCATATCCATTGGGCTGCTGGGTTGGTTGGATTTGATTTATGTAGACGCTACTGACACCACTCCCATTCTATAGGTGGATGAGTGTTAAATATATGAAGTGCTATTTCAGTCAAGCAGAGCACAGACCCTGAAACATATTGGTCTACAATGTCACAATCATAAAGTAGGACTACTGAGCCATACATCAGAAGCTTAAAAGCAAGATCTAGGGTAAATATACTGTAAAGAAAAGCCATTTTAGATGTTCTTGCTCTGTTGAAGGCTGACTTGATAAACGGTATGTCTTCAACTCTACAAAATTTATAATAAAGACACCGGGTGTGTCTTTGGTGTTTCTTTGATGACGTTGATCATTTGCTCCCACTCTGTTGTATCCAGAGTAGGATCAATGTGGTCTCTGCTGCTCAGTCCCTCCTTGAGTATTTGTAGACGTCATTCTCAAGGGATTCTTTCATTTTCATAAAGAAGTCGTAATTTCTTTATCCAAATATGTTTTTGGTCAACTTTTATATTTTTTAGAAGTAAGTGACTTGATGTGTTGGCTCATGTGAGGTTACACAGATTTAAACAATTTATGCCCAAAGGCAGCCTTTATAAAACCTTTTGTCTGCCCTTGAGGAAAATAATTACAGTGGTCTGGAGAATCTGAAATACATGTAGGGGATCCACAATGTCCATGTAAGGTACTGGTGTGAGGGCCGTTAGAGCCCCCTCTAGTGGCCGCATCCGTAGCTCTGTGTCGCGCTCCAGAGGACTATCCCTGTCTGGATCTAGATGTTGGAACTGCCACACAAACACACGTTTATCTGATGTATAGCGGACAGGAAGAGGAAAGACCAATGGGGATTTAGTATGGGTGGATGAGGGGTTACAGGCTGTCAGGTTGGGCTACATTGGAGAAATGATAGAGAAATATTATACACTGGATTATGGCAACGATTGGAAAGAGGGAGAGAGCGCACACGTATTCTAAAGAGGAGTGAAAAGAGCTCCCTCTATAACACCAAACGGATCTTTTGCAATTATACTGTTGTCGTCACGGCTTACATTTACTGCTCTTTTGTCAGTTCTGCACGTCACAAATGTTTTTTGAAGAATACCATTTCGCAGTTTATATACATAATACATTCACATTTTGGGAACAAATATATATATATATATATTCCTCTTTTAACATTGCATAAACTGTGAATCATTTATTTTTGCCTTGTTAAATATGCACAGACTTAAGGATCTGCCTGTCCAAATACATTTTCCACTCATCAGACAACATTGTTTTCAGCATTGGAAAGAACTCAGAGATTCTTATCCAACTGCTGCTATGATCTATGATGTGAGAGGTGATCAGACAATAAAAAAAAAACAGTGTGGTTTTGTGGTTTTGCAGCTAGTGATTAGTATTGTTTTCACGTGGCAAAATGAAACCCGGCAGCTACCCTTCGTGTCACTCAGTTCATGTGCGTTATATTTTTCAGAACTAAGTGATTTGATATGTTGGCGAATTGATAAGTTCTACAGCTTTAAGCATGTATAGTGTTTGTAGGAAAATATATTCTAGGTAGCACAATAAACATCCTCGTAATCTCCTCAAGGTAAAATGTTTAATATTTAAGTCAGTAGACCTTTATAACTGTTAACTGAGGACTATGTACTTTGCTCTCCTTTCACTTTTTTCTACTCACGTTAACAATTTTCATTGCATGCCTGAGAGGGGCTGGTATTTGTTTTGTTTTCAAGTAATTGTTCACATTGATAGCCCCCATACAACTGTTTAGGTTCCATCCACCACCATCTTCCCAGTTCTGGGCTTGGTTTAGAGGGCAAGGGTCAGACAGTGTGGCCAGGTGCAGATAAGACACTTGAGACCCTAAGACATTCTTGAAGACATACATTCAAAACAACACCAGCTCAGATTATATCACCTTGACTCTCCCGTTTAATGACAGTTGCATTGCAATTACTGGCACAATGTAAAACCACGTGCTGAACGATTTCTATTGACAGCAAGACTATAACGTGTGTCACCACTGAAGTGCCACATTGAAGAGGACACAAAGACACAAAACGGCAACACCAAGATTAAAGTCCACATTGTTACCACTGAAAGAAAAAAACCTCCCTGTGAACAGCACGAAGAAGTGGCCTACGTTTACACAAATCACAGCAAGCTCCAACTGTTCTCCTTTTTGTGGCCTCCCATCCTGTCCTTCCCCAGCCCCAGATCCCTCTCCTCGTCCCGAAAAGAACATGAAACATCAGTCATAATGAAATGTGCGCAGCAGCAGTGAGTCCAGCAGGAAGTATTGCTAACAGCTGAAAAGAGATGGGACAGGATCTGCCAAGACACATTCCACTGAGCTTAGTCAAACATGAAGCTCAGTGGAGCCAATAAAGCCTGTTCCAAGGTGACAGGAAGCCACGGCCAAATCGGCTGAGCTGGCTGGCCAGTCCGGGCAGGTACTTTTGCTGGAGATGTGAGGAAAATGTAATTGGGAGAAACATAAAGATTGAGTATGTGTAGCATATCAGAGAGAGACATAGAGAACAGACGGGGGGGGGTTATATTAACATAAAGAGAAGGGTGAGGGGAGGGAGAAATCACAAGCAAATGACGTTTTCAAGCGGAGGCGGCGTCAGCCCTGGGGCAGCCTCCCGGAGGGGTTTCGGGAGGAACGGGCGCCGGGGATCTTTGGCAGCTTCTATGCCTGTGCCCTCCATCTCCTGGCTGTCTTCCTGCAGCCGCGTCGTGCAGTCACCACTGGTGCATGGTCTTCCCTTCTGTTGGCCTCGGCTCTCTGGGAGTCCTAGGTGCATTGCTGAGGTGTGCAGGCGTGTTTGCGGCGTTCTATGTTTTGTCCCAAATGGAATACTTTTCTTTAGCACGCTGCTATTGAACAGGGCATATAGGGGTGTGCCTTTAAGCAATATACAATGTAGGGTACGAGGTGTCATTTTGGGCAACATACAGACTTTGAA
Organism: Esox niger; assembly: GCA_016801105.1. Lineage (NCBI taxonomy): Eukaryota > Metazoa > Chordata > Actinopteri > Esociformes > Esocidae > Esox > Esox niger. The sequence continues at coordinate 61,422 of JACXGJ010001303.1, read as the reverse complement.
GCCTTCCATGGTCGCATTGGAAGCTCTTATTAAAACCCCATAGCTTATTTAAACAGACTTAATATTATATAGCAATATAGCCTAGTACTGGGATGTTGGATATTGTTCCAGGTGGACTGTTGCTAAGTTCTTATACATCTCTAGCATCCCCACCAATCATGCAGGGTGTTATGAGATCCTGAAATGTTTCGTGTCTTTTTCACAGTTTTTACAGAGAGAAATGGCACACTATTGCCTATTAGTTTACTTGGGGATATACTCCCTCACAGGGGGGTATAACGGTGCCTTTTCTCTTCATTTGGATGGAATAAGAAGGAAAGGTTAGAGACGATGTTGAGCTCAGCTCAACACGCCCAACTACAAATGAGTTCCATTCCAAAGAATGATCTGTCCTACTTACGTACGGTTAATCGGAACGGTCTGTGTGTTTTCAACCTGGTGTATGTAATGTGGAAGATGATGTAGAAGTGTTTTACATTTATTGGGCCTTCAAGTGATTGACTTATTGGATTGTCTTGGTCTGAACATGCCCACAGGAATATAATTTCCATCTGGGCTAGCTAGTACAGTTTTGCCAAAGCAAAAAAGAACCTTCAACAGAGTTGTAAAAAGAACCGTCTGGTTTGGTTTCCTGCACAGGGAGAAACACAGACAGAGAAAAATGTGCCTGCTTTTTATTTATTTCAGATTTGCATGGTATGGTGGAACAATATATATGCGCACTCGCATATTGTAAATATTCCATTTGATCACGCAGAAGACATTTACATTCAGGAAAGATCGACTCACTCACGCTGGTACGTAAAAGGTCGACGGCAAATACCAGAAAGGTCAAGGAGAAAATAGGTGAAGAGGCTTTATCCTTTAGGGTGTGACTCTCCCCGCTCCCTGGCATCATCATAATGAGTGGTTGATTCCCCCCGCGGCTGTAAACCATTGGTGTGTCCTCTCCATGTTGCTCAGGCTGAACCCTCCTCTCATCCTGGGCTGTCTGCTTTGACTCTTAACAGATCCCACAGATTGAAACCAGCTGTGGATGCGGGCTGATGTACAGCAATGGGGAAACATATGTAGATCCGCACAAATGCAAGCACACCAGTAAAAAGAAAAATTTTACTTTTGAAACTGCAGGTTAACTGCAAAATCAGAGTGAAAAAACTGTTGTTTTGAATGCAGTTTTGTAACACAGTTATACTGCACTTGGCAAATCATTTTTCATAATGGCAGCACAAAGAGAGGACGGTGTGAGCCTGCCAAGCCGAGAGCGGGGGAGTTCTTTCAACATGTGGAGGAAAAAAAGGAGAAAGTGGTGGTGAAACAAAAGAGACCCTGGCAACAAGTATGTTCCCTGTTGCCGCTGCTTCTGCTCTGAGCCAATGGGAGATCACCATGTTGCAGAGTTAATCCAAAGAGGAAGGTGAATTCAAATGAATTCTGAATATTCACTTCAATTTAAGGTCAACTAAAGTGTATATTTTTCTTATTCTACACACAGGTGTTGCAAAGTTTTGTTGGTCTGTTAGGTTAATCTTATATTTTTGTATAAAAAGTGGGTTCATGGCCAGAGATAAGCTGTTTTGTTTTAGGTCTAACAGTAATTAGGTCTAAGAATCTTGCCCTAGGACAGATTACCTTGTTGGTGTCGGGGGTTGGAATCAGCAAGTTTTTGGTAGCTGGCTATATGCTCAAAATGCAAGGCAAACTATTCAATTAAAATCTGTTTAGACTTCGGGTCCATTAAAAAAAGTATGTATTAAATGTATTGCCTTTTAGAGGCTCTAGTAACATTGACAACAACAACCAATGATCTTCTTTAGGAAAGATTCTAGAATCACTGCTGAAGATACAGCTACGCTCTTTTATGAGTGAAAATCAGTTGCGGTCTGGAGCAGGGTGAACTACAACCACACTCACTGATGAATTATTAGATACATTTCAGTTCATTTAGTTGTAAGTGCCAATACCTTACTGTTTCAGGGCTAACTTTGTTATAGAACTCAGGCAATTGTGACTGAAAGAGTCAAAGCTGAATTTGTTTAGTACTTGATATTCCCATCAGTATTGGGACAGTTAAGTCAAAGGCATAAGAAAATACAATTATTTTATAAAAATATATTAATATGAGGAAAAGTGCAAAATATCACTGTTAATTTCGGTCAGTGTCCAGACATTTATTCAATTAGGAATAACAGCACTATCAGAGTTCCATCCCCCATTTCTTGTAGTGGTAACCCCGCTGCTCTCTCCTGACACAAAAGCATGCCTTGGCATGTAGCGTTCATTATAAACAGTCTTGCAGTAAAAGGGGAGAAGGGATATGAAGAGGTCCCCAATAACATAAAACAATACTTTTATAGTAGTGCTGTAGAGTGTTTCTCATGTCTACTGCAGTTGTAAATATGTTCAATTAAATTCCCTCAGGACATTTCAGGACACTGTACCTGGATCTGAACCCATTAAGAAAAAGATGAAGATCTTCATTATTTTCATACAGAGTTGATATATTTTAAACTTTTAAAACACTTCAAGAGTTGTACCACACTCACTGTGCACTCCATGTTCCTTATGGGTTTTATCCTCAACAGCCTCGCCTATTTTAATTCCCTGACTCAGACAAGCGCTTTGTAGGAAAATAGGAATTAAATGTCATGTCTGAGGGGTATTTATAGTGAAGTAAACATTAGACTAGAGGTAATTATATGCTCTTGTATAGTTGAATAGATTTACACAATTCCCAGTCTCAACTTCAGTGTCCTGACAGTCAAGTTAGCATTCAATCTTAAGAATTCGATCATTTTGGGTAATTTTGACACTCCTAAACTAAAACATACTACTAAAATATTAAAACAGGTAAAATTTGATGACATGGGTTCATACTGAAGAAATGACGCCAGATTTCAAATCAAACTGCATATCTTTCTAATTTGTTGAATTTTCTCTGTAATAAATCCAATTCAGGTTTGACTTGCTGACCTAGTTAGAGTGAACAGACACATGAAGGATATGTGGAGATAGACCGGAGAGGCAGAAGCTCAAGCATCTCACCGCCTGACCCAAACAGAGGAGGCATTCTTCTCCTGACTCCCCATCGTCTCCCATATTACCAACCAGGAGCATGCCCACCAATCTGCTCTGTGTCAGGAGAGGAAATGTTCACTTAGTCCAGGAAGTCTTTGGTTTCCCACACCAAAGAAAAGCTTCCTAAATTGCACCCTATTCATTAGTGTGTTACTTTTTGCCAGAGCCCTGGTTAAAAGTAGGGAATAGGTTGTCATTTTGGATGAAACCCAGGTCTAATCCAAACAACCCAGTGATTATTATACGGATCATAACATAACATATGGGAATGGTAAAGGTAGCACTGAGGACCCAAGAGGGATTTAACTACCCGGTACATAAAACAAACAACATTTTAAAAGAACCTAATGATTATTTGTGCCTGGTGATCTTATTACTGTAAACAACCTGAGGGTTCCCAATCCACAGTGCATTTCCAGGTCAACATGGTTGCAGTCCCTAGAGAATAAAGTTCTATTTGTGGAATTGGTTAATGACTTTGACACATGTTCCCATTGGCAGAGAATATTTGAATTGGTTAATGTTTATTAGCAGCGATTTCTTCAACAGCCTCCCATACAGTATGAATGTCCCTTTTCTGCAGTGATGAGCATTTGTTACTATAGTGTTGTCTCTATGCGCAGTTAAATGATTATTGAATGTTCACACACAAAAACCTACAGTACCAGTGAAGGGTCCATTCACTTGAATGGGTTTGTCCAAACTTTTCACTGGTACTGTAGATTATTCAATACAGAAAAGTTAATAACACATTGACAGTACAATTTTAAAAACTGTCTAATGATATTTAATGGAAACACTATATCTAATTGATTTGTTGTGTTGTGAGCGGCCCATACATTAAGGAGTGTTGTGGGGGGTCTGGGGTGGTCTCTATATTAGGTACTCAATTATAATTATTGTTAAATATGCACGTCAATCCCTGTCATTATAGGGACCAACTCAGGGACATGTTTGTCGCTGAAAAGTTTAGATTAACTTCAATAAATATTGAATACAGCTGGGACCAGATAAGTAAATGTATCAATTCATGGATATGACAAAAGTGAAGAATCATTGAATAATACTTTACATGCTAACTGGCTAGCTCATATTTTCACAAGATATCCTCTTCTAAGACTAGCAGCATCTGCTAACGTTAGCAGGCACAATAAACTCATATTTACTGAGGATTTCCCCTTCCAAGTTCCAGTTATGCCAACCAGCATTACGTAGCATTCCTCTACTTAACCAAAAAGTGTTTCAGACAATGGGAATTGCAGGAAATGGGTTAAGTCTTGGAAACCCAGCTACTAGTGGATGACTATTGAAGTACATTTTAATGACTCATACTCATCAAATAATGAGCCGTTACTTGTAGTAAGCTTATTGTCCATGCTAAGTGTGTTGTGCTTTTCATTTTCCCTACGCTAAGCTAAATAGTACAGTATATTCAGTATGTTTTGTGCAATATACTATAGTACAACATCCACATAATACTAAACCCATGTTTAAAATATTACAATTAAAAATTACTCACATTTTTACTTCTTCAAATGTTTCATTCTATTTGGACATTTGTTATTTACACTCAATAAAAAAGGCATTTACTTAAACCATTCCTACTAATAATCTAGGAATTCAATGGTAACTGAAAAGAAAATGTTTGCTGTAAATCTCTGTTTTCTTGGTTTCAGAGTTAGTCTTGTGTGGAAAGTAGAGAGCAGCGGAGAGCAGTGGCTCTCCTCACTCACACTTCTTAGCCAGCCTGGCCATCTCTCTGGCTCTCTGCTTCTTTAGCTTCTTCTTGATCAAAAGAAGGTCGATGTGGATAACTTGGTCCAGGACCGCGGCGGCACACAGTAAACCCCCGTGCAACGCCCCTGCTATGCCACAGCTGAACACATCCTGACCTGGAACATCCACACATACAATATAAGGCAAACAAGGCCTGCGAGTACAAACTGGACTGTACTGCTACGACTTTAGTGTCTTATTACAAACCGCTAATGCCCATTTCACCTCACTATTTACAGTAGAATTATTTAATAGCATTAGTCCAGAAGCACCACGAGTCTTACCTGTGATGAAGAGACTTTTGACTGGGGTGGAGCAGCGGTTCCTTGCCATGGTCTCGGCACTGAAGCGATCCACGTTGTGCTCAGCAGAGTACATGGCCCCACGCTGGGCTCCAAGGTAGTGCATGTTGGTTAGAGGGGTTGCGACCTCCTGGAACACCAACTGGAGGGCAGAGCGTGGATTGTTATTGATTGACTTTTAATTGATTAATTGCTAATTAATTCATTTAATTGACATGGGTCCCATGGATTCCATGAACATCTGCAAACCTCCAAACTCAGAGAGATCAAAAGAGAGGGGTGAAAATGTAGAAAGAGAGAAAAAGAGTGAGGGGAAAGGTGCATCATACACTAGCCTACTGCAACCATAGTTCGTACCTTTTCCCTCAGCTTTGGGAATAAAGTGCATGCCCAGTCAAAGAGATTGTTTGCAAATCTCATCTTGTAGTTCATATAGTCATCCCCCCTTTGTCTTGCTGAGGTATCGGTCCATTCTTCAAACCACTCATACTTCACCATGGTCAATATTGTCATACAGGACTTCCCTGGAAGTGAACATTGTATGCATCAGACTCGTCTGCAGTGTAGAATTGGCACAAAGAACTACACGCTCTTTGACCTCATACTCAAAGGTGCAGTACCCTACCAGGGTGTCTTATCTTGTATGTAGGATCTTTGGCCGAGGGGAAGGTGATAAACATCATTGGGATGTTATCGGGTGCATCGTCTTTACTCAAGGCAAAGAATTCTTCCATCCTAAATATAACAACAAGAATCTGAACGTAATATATAAATAACAACAAGAAGTAAAAACTGTAAAAATTGCATCCCTGGGCATGTGTGGACCATGAAAAGAGATTTTTACATGGGCTAGACTCCGTTACAGCACCACTGTGTGGTTGACTAGGTTCTTGAATATGTAGTCTTTTTCCGACAAGTGTGCCAATTTATTTTTGTTACAATGGGAATTTCCATTATTAAATTATATGCATTGATGTGCCAGACCCCACTCACATAGTTGTTTTTTGGTCAAAAGTGGTCATTTTCTTTTAGGTATTCATCTGAAAAACATTGTGTTGAGCAGCATATTAGTTTTTTTGCAGAAAGGTCAGTCTGCTCTAGAGAGTGTTTTCTAGAAATTCAAAATGGCGGATCCATTATCACGTATATCCATCATGGATTCTGGTCCATCAACGTCCTTGTTGACGGGGAACTATACTCCAAATGTCATGACTGAAATTCAGAAGGGATGAGGAGTCTGAATTTATTAACATTTATTATGACTTCTTAAAGCTCCACCATCTAGCCAATCAGGGTAGTCTTAAAGGTGCCTGCTATGACAACGCAGATAATTAATATTAATAATACACACATGAATGAACGCAGACCAGTCATTACGGAGGGGAACAATCTCTACATAAAACCCCCTACTACAAGCGATACCAATGTTTTTTCTCATTCATTTTTTATACAACAGCTCCCCCTTTTGAGTATAGAGGGTGACATCATCTCATTTCAATTCAGCAGGACACCCTATCAACGAAAATCCTGGTATACAAAACACATCTTGACTGAGTGAGTATGCGTATTTGTGCCAGTCAGTTTGTGGTTGAGTGTGTGCGTGAATGTTTGTGTGGACAGCCGGTGGCTGGTACTTACGAGCCGTCCATGTCGTTATTTTTAAACAGCCACGTGTTGGTGGAGACAATATCCAGCTCCTCTTGGTTTGCATCAAAGCCAGAGAAGACCAAAAATGACCCTCTGCCATGTTTCAATAGGTTTACACGTTCCTGGATGTCTGGCGGGTGAAAGTCACTCATTTTAATATCAGGCCAAAGCAAGACATTACAGCATTAAAATAGAACATAATAAGGCAGACCCTGACACACAACATCGGTTGGTCGGTTTTAATCACCTGGCTTAGTCCGAATCTCAGGGGGCAGTAGCTTCTGGAAGGTGGTGAACACACCACAGTCAGAGATGACCACTGGAGCATGTATTTCTACCTCCTCCTGTCCCTTCCTGACCTTCACACCTGAAAACAAGGCGTTTTCATATTAATACAATGCAGTTTGTCGATCTTGAAGCGGAAATGGACCATATCGTGGTTCTTACCATATGCAGCCCTGTCATTTTTTACTAATATTTGAGTGACAGGTGCTCTGACCAGGACGTTGCCTCCAGACTTCTGGATGACAGGGATTATATGGTAAGGGATCTCACTGGCTCCTCCCTTAGGGTAGTACGCTCCTCTCTTATAGTGGTGTAGCAGCAGGGCATTGATTATAATACTGGAGTCGTTAGGAGGCACACCTGGGAAATATTAACAGGGAAACTGTTAGAGCCAGTAAAAACGGCAGGCATGTTTCAGTGCTGGGTGTTTATGTGGTTGGTTGGCGATGGATGGATGTGGCAGGGGCCCTGGGCACCCGTTGGAGTATAAACAATGTCCATGTAGAGACGTGCAAAGCTATGTTTCCTAAAAGGAGATGCATTTCAACATAGACTGTGGCCAAAGAAAAGCCTGTGAATTCTGTCCTGGAGAATAAGCTGTTCAATTCAAGAAAAATTTTTTTTTACACACAAACATTGAAATTGGATTTATTCCATGAAAAGAGCCTACAAAAACGACGTCAAACACGCTACATGAAGCTACCAACAATGCAAGCAATGTGCCGTAATTTCTAGTAGTGAAAAAACATGTATTTGTAGAATATGGATTATAAATTAAATATTCCAAAACAAGATTACATGCTCTAACATTCATCATTTTGTTCTCATAGGGTCCTAAGATCTCCTACCATAGAATAGGTAGCCAAAGATGATGTGAAGGTCTTTGTTGGTTGTTAAGGTGTTAACCAGGTCCGTAGCACGAGTACCAGACAGGGCAAAGATGGAGGAGAAGAGGTTGGCAATGCCGGACCTCAGCAAGAACAGAGCCAGCCACAGGGGGATCATCTTCAGAATGGCCAGGTAGTAGGTGTGCTTGGCTGACACCTGGCAGAATAAAAACAAGATTTGATATTCAAACTGCAAATGTAGCAAGGTCTGAGAGGAGCCCAAACCAGAACACTGTCTATACTCCAACCGATCCAAATGTCTTGTTTTGTGTTTTTGTGACCAACTTAAAAAAAGCAGATTACCTTCATGATTTTGAAAAAGGTTTCAATGGCAGGGATGTCGTCCGGGAACTGCTTCTTCAGGTGAGCCTCCATCTCCGTCTTGCCCGACCAGACGGTGTATAATCGCTTCTCACGTCCCTCGCCGATGTAGAGGTTGTCAAAGTGTTGGTTCAGCTTCACGAACTCCAGCTGGCCCTCGGTGATCTGATCAAAGGCGACACGCAGCAGACTCTTTTCATGGAGCTGTCCAATGTAGTGGAGACCTGTAAGGGTCAATGGTGAGAAATAACAATGAAAGGTTAAATCTGGTCACCAACTCACCAACTTGAATGCCGTGTGTAATCGAATACCCCCCAAACTCTGTCTTACCAACGTCAAATTCGAATCCCTTGTCTACATAGGTGTGACAGCATCCTCCTGACTGGTCATGCTGCTCCAGGACCAAGACCTTCTTGCCCACTTTGGCCATGGTGGCAGCCACGGTCAGACCACCAATGCCACTACCTATGACTATCGCATCCAGGTTCTTGGGCACTTTGTTGACACTGAAACCTGGACAGAAAACAACAACAATTTCTAAAAGTGTCAAGCTGAAATAATCTCCTACAAGAAATAGTTTTAAGTACTTGGACATTGAATGGTTCAATCACAACATATAGCATTTGGTCTCAATCCTCATCTCAAAATGTTGGTACATTCAGGGTTCACATTTTCTGAGATTCAGGTTCAGAAGGTAGAAATGCAATTATTTTCATAACATTACAGGTTATGGCGCATCCGAACATTGAATATTGAGAAGGTACAATTAACCTTACCCTTTCTCCACATTTCGATATTAAAAAGGTTTTGTCATGTAGTCTCAGAATACACAATAACCAACAAGGTTGTCACAATGTCTATGGGAAAATTTGATTTAAAGATGAACAGAGTTTTTTTCCAGGCACATCAGATTACTTAAATATTAGCTACAATTTAACTTAACAACAGAGTTACATTTGTATTTCTGCATCGTAACAGAGACTTTCTAGTCACCTTAAACAATGAATGTGGGTCAAATCGAAGTTTCTCAAGGTTGGTCAATAAAAAGGACTACGATGAAGATATGATGTGTACTTCTCCCAGATCTATATTTCGTGGGATACAGTATAGTCACAGATGACGAACATGGCCAACTCTGAGCTTTTGCTTACCTTGTTTTAGCACTTTGTCTCTCTTCTTCTTGTCAACCTCCAGGGGCCCCGGAGACCTCAATGACTCCAGAGAAAAAGGGCTTGTCTTGCCAAACAAATACCAGTATGTCCCACAAGCCCATATTACAAACAAGGCTAGGAATACCAAAAGCCACATAATTAATAGAAAGCAATAAATCTGCTGTCTGTCAAGGTGGGAAGAAGAGAAATTCACAGGGTAGGCAGAAAGGAGAGCTGGTCTTGATTCACATCTATCTTATATATACAAGCTCCTTTTCGCAAAGAAAGCAATAAAGGGTTGAGTAGTATGGTGATAGTCAAATTGGTTTGTGCAACACTTAATTATCTTGTTATGACTATGACTTGCAAAAAAGATTGGACATGTGAATGACCTGGTGGTGAAGGAGGGCGGTACCTCCACTCAGTGCCACACCCCTACTCCCACAGCACCGTTAATGGCTAAGCTAGGATAACAAGCTACAACTGAACATGTGTTACTACAGTAAAAGAATGTGCATGTGATACATAAAAAGAACTTATCACTAGTATAACACGCTCTAGTTGAACACCTTTTGCAGGGTACAGCGTTCCATTTAAACACTCCCTGTGGGCCATATTTTTCACAGTTTTTGTGTCGGGGAATAGGATACGTCTGCATTCTATGCTGTGGTATTCATTTATTTATTAACCCACCAGTCATCTGAACATGCTAAAATATTTGAGTCCAAAGAATTTCATGTACTCTTTTAACATTCAACCGGCATAGCTAGAGAACGGGCTCTGGACATGTTTCCAAACCATTATGCAGCAATTTCTTGTTGTTGCTCTCTCTTTGGGGTTTTATTCTGGGTACAGGGGCTCTCAAAATGATTCACCCCCTTAGACTTTGCAACATTTTGTTGTGTTACAACATTAAATCAAAATTTCATTATGGATTTTTGCCACAGATCAACTAAAAAATGTTAAACGGAAAAACAAAATCTGCACATTTTAAAAGCCACTGTATCTGCATAAGCAATTTTCGTCAAGTGCTGATTTAAGAAAGTCTTTATAAGACTCGTTTAAATTTAGGCTAACAAGCTCTAGTTTCTTGCTTGTAGAGAGAAGTTGGAGTTGATTTACAAAGATACTGTTCTGTTATCAGATAACGCAATTAAGATAAGAGAAGACTTTACACATAAAGAATAAAATTTTATGCATTTATGACATCACTTTTAAGACTAGTTTGCCATGGCTCAGTATCTGAAGTATATATTAAGCCCAATTGTACGATCCAAAAAGCAAATCAGCTCATTCCATTTAATGGCATTTCCTCATCTACATATAGAATGGAAACATTTTTGTAATCAGAAACAAGTCATACCTGACTGAACAGTTTCTAAATCCAGGGCTGAAATGTATCCATTTCAATGTATTGAGATTCAAAAGGACACCAGGGCAAGAGCCAAGATTGTTCCTCACATGCATATGGTTTGCTGTAAAATGGAGCCAACAGATTCTTCTGCTCCATACCAATCAAAGAACGTGAACTTAAGCCCTGTGAAAGTAATGATCGTGAACTACCTAAATCTTCTCTGGATGCTCTACACCCCCCCCCCCCCAAAGAAAACAAGGGTTAATTGTAAGCAATACATGCAAACATTTGGACCATTTGCACATTTTCAAGTGAATGTATACAGGCACCTTAATGCAGCTGGGTTGGTGTGACTGAGACATATTACAAGGCCATGACATTTGGTTTCAATGGTCCCTGCAGTGGACAGTGGTCAGTAGCATGCATTTGTCTATTCTGTTTGGTTCGTTCCAGGCATCAGGGCTGTCGCAATGATGCCCGGGCCCCCTCACTTATAGACAAAATGTATATTATAACAATATTTTGCATAAATCACACACACCTGTTTCCGCGTTACCCACGGCCTGGCAGCAGGAGTGCTGGCACACTAACATCTAATATTCTCTGCAACCCTCTGTTACCAAGAGAAAAGCACAGATGTTCACCCATAATATTTGGGATTTGAGACCACTTATCAATGCAGAATCTCGCCAGATCCTTCAGGGTTCTTGGTCCTCACTGTTAGACTCTACAATTTACCTGACAGGTTTTCAGTTGGTATTAAGTCAGGGTACTGAGAGTTTAGGTATTCTTCTGGCAAGACATCCAAAGAGCTTGATGACATGGAGGTGGCAAGTCATTTCCCCAAAATAATATTTTCCATATTATTTCACCAGCAGATATGATACAGGCCAAAGAGTGGTTTTGAATGTGGTCAACAACTCTTTTAGCAAAACTTCCAATTAACCAAAGAGAGAATATTCGTGCCTTTGGGAATATGGTATCTATATATATCAAACATCTTAGCTTTAAAAGGAGTCGACAATACTGCCAATAGCTGATATTTCTGGAATTCTGAATTTTGTTTAGCAGGGGAGCTGTATTATTTGACCTTTATTTATACGGAGAAATCAAGCTGAGACCTATATCTCTTTTACAGTCGAGCTCTACATTACAGCAACAATAAAAACATAGACATGATATCTTCACACAAGAAAAGCAATCACAGTGAATAATAAAAATATAATTCATCAAGCAATTTAATGGTTTTATGGGTATCATAACATCTGGCTTAAGGTTACTCTGCAATACTTTCCATAAGAGAGGGGCTAAGTTGTCAAAAGCAGTTTTACCTACCTAGGAACAAGCGTTACCTCTATTATTAGCAAGTAATGACTGCACGTTTGATAACTGCAGGTGAAAATCTCGAGTCTACAAAGATTTCAAAATGTGCCAGAAATGAAATGACATTTAACATTTACTTCAGGATGTTTTGTGCACATTTCCTATTTAGCTCCCCGTTAGTTGTTTGAGGTTTGCCCAAATCTCTTTGCCGTTTCGCAATTAACAATAATGTCGAAACTCTGGAGAGAAAAAAATCGTCTCCCTCAAATAAATTATGGCTAGAGCTGTAATTTTCTGTTAATTTTTCCTGTGTTATTTATGTATGGGTGTATTGAATAAACCGGATGGTTTGAATCCCAAATGCTGATTTGTTGAAAACAGAGGTTTTTACCACTGTTTTCAGCCAATTAGCATGATGTCAATTTTGGTAATTGGTTCATGCTGATGTTAAAGCATCTCAAGTGTTTGCAGTGTATTGCCAGCATACTACAGTTAAGCACTATGTCCAGGCACTCACTGACACATCATGCATATAAACCGCTCCTAGTCATGGTATATTTGACACACACCTTAACGTACCCCATTGTGCCCATTTGCTTAAACCCCAAAAAAACACTGAACAAATATTCAGTTAACTTGTACATCATAAATAAATATCAAAAACAATCAACCATAAAAAGTATACATACTGATTCAGTTATTGGTGTCAAATTAAACTGCATAACTCCATATCTTTCTTAGTCATTGGTTCAAGACACAAATCTCCAGTTGACTCTAATTGATAAGAAAATGCAAAGGGCTGATAATCTATACATGGACCTTGTTGCTCTATATAGCATAAATGCTGACTTTGAACTATACATGTGTAATAGACACATCACTCGCAGTCAGACATACACAACAACGTACAATGTGTCACTTTGCTTTCAAACAGAGAAGACACTAAGGCCTAAAATGACTAAGATGATCAGTTTGTATGGTACCACAGCAGACAGTCAAAGGTTTGTTAAGTTGCTTGTTTTATTAAGATCATATAGGATTCCCTGAGCAATTGTTAAGAGTGGCGAGATTCCTCCATCCACTGATGAGTGTATTGCCATGTGATTTACCTGTTGCATCATGAAATAGTTCGTTGGTGGTTCAAGAGCATGTGTAGATACTATACTTTATTCTCACTGCATGTAAATTCAATACTACACCCCTGTACCGTTTGACAGCAAAAAATGTACTGCATGCTAGAGGAAATGACACAAGAAGAATAGCTAAGTCACAGGCTGCACAGCAAGGTGCGTTTATTTACAATCTGACAAAGCAATTAAATTATATTAACAGCAGATATCCAGAGACGGTGAAAGGGAAAGATCTGACTTCCTGTAATAATACAAATGTTGCAATTGTCCTGTCATTCACTGAGTTATATTTCTTGTTTTCCTACCATCCAGAAGATCAGATGACATAATTGTTTAAATAGACTGTTTCATAAAAAATGTTGACCTCCTTGCCCATGGTTTGCGTATGCTAAGTTATTACACAGCCTCCCTTGTCTCCTTTATAGGGGTTCTTGTCATCTGACACCCCCTTTATGAGGGGGTCAGCGTCTGCATGGGCCTCCACCCACTCCATTGCCTCCTTGCAATTTACTGACACCTGGTGATAAAGAAAAGCGAGCACAATGAGCACCATGTATACCATGTATACACCATATATATTTTCGTGAAAGCACTTTGTGACAACTGCTGATTTAAAAAGGGCTTTATAAAATAAATTTGATTGATACATTTGATTGTTTACATAACACTCGTAATACTTCTATGAAATATATACTGATTGATAAATATATATGGATTTATACCCATGTCTAAATTAAACTAAACTCTTTTTAATACATAATCACTTTTTACCTAGAAAATCCATTAAGAACAAATGCTCATCAGTGATTACAGCGAGGTATGAGGCAAAATATGACTGTCAAATTGTAGTGTAAAAGCTGGTGAGAGGAATAACATGAAGTCTGTTGCCTTAACATGAACCCATCACAGACACTTACTATAGTATTTTATGTTTTTTTACTTCTTGATATTGGAAAATGTGCTATTATGTTCAACCTACACTCTTTATGAGTAAGAGTATGTCAAGGTATTTATTTTTCAGTCACACAGGACTGGTGTAACAACATGCTCAAAGCTACTAAAACAATGGAAAGACCCATCTATTATGATACATTTGTATCCATAGATTTTGTAATATCATTGATGGACACTTACAGCAGTGCGTGGAGTGCTAACTTCTATCTTAAGCTGCTCCAGTTCCATTTGAAGGATTTCTTTATCAGACATATCCCGAGCCATCTTGCCTTAGAAAATAAAACACAGTTAAAGAAGGTTAGTATGAACACAGGCAGGGAAGAATGTTATATTTAGACATATATAGAGTAATAAAAAGAGAAATGGAGAAATAAAAAGAAATAAATCCAGACATAATTTTTAGACTTTCATTCAACATAATGTTATTTTCATTGTTCCTCTTAGGATTGCAAATCCCTCTGATAAAAGTATTTATCTTTCCAACAGAGACTACATCAACCTTACACAGACATTGTAAATGAGAGATGGAAAGAAAACCCAAGCAGCCCAAAATCTTACCTGTTTTAAGGGTGGTGTATAGACAGAAAGATGAAAGTCTTAGCTCCTAGGAGCTTGGCTGTTGTCAGCCGTTTTCAGCTCGTCAGTACTTGTACTGAGTGACTTGGTGATGGGTCTCCGTCCAACCTCTCTTCAGCTGCCAGTCGGATGCAGGTAGGCTTTACTTTCGTGGGATTGCTGCCAATCCCCCATGATCTGATTAAAAAAAATCAAGGAGCTGTAAAGCTTTGAACCCACAACCCCAAAGCACGCTGAGGAGGAACGAAGGTTACCGGAACCCAAATATAACTAATTGCACCTTTTTGGATGGAACAGTGGTGGCACTAGTGTGTATGATACACGGGGGAAGTTGGTTTCATTTGTTAGGGCAGACATAAGGACTTGTGAAGGGCAGAATCAACCACCTCTGTTCAATCAACACAGCTGCTTATTAAGGTGTTACTTCATTGACTAGTTAAGCTGAGAAGTGGTTTAATCTCAGCCAATGTAGAAAGTCTCAATTGACTTAGGGTCAGTTCTACTTCTGTATCTAATGTGATATAATAATCTAACTGCATTTCATTTCACACACTGTGTGGGAGGGCAGTTGAAAACGTATGTTCTTTTATTCACCTTTTAGATTATGACAGAAATTATTCCTCTGCTCTACAGTGAAATACATGGTACAAGCCAGGTTCTGCACAGTCGTATCTAATCTCACCTGGAATTTAAAGTGAAGGTAGTCTTTTCAGTGGTAAGCCTAACGGTTGTCAAATCACAGACTCTATCCATTGGCCAACTTTTACCATGTGGCT
This sequence comes from Esox niger, assembly GCA_016801105.1. Classification (NCBI taxonomy): domain Eukaryota; kingdom Metazoa; phylum Chordata; class Actinopteri; order Esociformes; family Esocidae; genus Esox; species Esox niger. The sequence continues at coordinate 45,862 of JACXGJ010001303.1, read as the reverse complement.
TATCAGGTAAATTCATGCAAAAGACTGACCCACCTGTCGTACGCTAAATCCAAAATGACGTCAGCCTCACCATCTAATCTATGGTGGGGGGATGAGACTAACCCAGTTCCTGAAATTGGCTTATCGGTGTATCAAGAGCGGCTGGAAGCTAATCTATCAATGGATCATTGGCCGTTGAGAGTATGAGAGCGTGTGAGAGAAAGAGCATAGAATAAAATCTGGTTATCTATGTATCTTATTGTTTCTCACTGTTTATCATATTATGATTAACAGTGGTTGTATAACAGACATATTGTGTTTGGAATTTGACTGCCTTGAGCTGGGCCCGTGAGTCCACCAATTAAGGAAAACAGGCATCATCACAGTCCAACATCATTTGAATAGTTGGAATGGAGTTAAATAAATGTTTTCATGATGGGGTGGGGTGGGGGTTATTGTACATGGTATATTGAACAGATTCTCCTGATACTGCCTAAAGTGTGCTCTAATCATTGACCTACCTCTGTGGATGCCAGGCTAAGGACCTTTGACAGTAATTGAGGCTAATGACGCTGGGACTGACAGAGATTTTCACTGTACGATTTTCACTGTACGGCCTGTTATATGGTACAGGCAGTAACGCTGACGGTGGTGACAACCGGAAACAATGACCTGGGCCCAGGCCTCGGGGGGGCCCATTTGGTTGGCTTAAATATAATTATTTATTAGTCAGGTATTTAGTACTACCTAGCTAAAACATTAAACAATAAATGTTTATGACCTGTTTTCTGAACAGTAACATCATTGCAATTAATCATTTTGTTTGGCCCATGCATTGGGTCCTAAACGTTCAATTTTGTACCGGGCCCTGGGATTCCTATCGGCATCCCTGGGTAAAGGATATATGGTACAGTTTCCTGTGGACAAAAAGCACATTATAAACAATGTATACATCTGGAATATGTTTTTTCTCATTTGCCATTTTGATAATGTAATATGTTATTTTGAAACATACATGTGCTGTTGCCTTAGGCCACATTAGATGTTTATCTAGGCAGTAAGTGTTGATTGTTTTGCTAATAAATTACTTTATACCCATACCAACACAAATGTAAATGAATACAGTAAGAAGTTGTTTGTGTTGTCCAAAAGATATTTTGAAATAAAAAGATTCTGATCATGATTAAAATCCCACCTCTAAAGTCGCTCCTTCTGACCTAGCCCTAGAGTTCGGGATCCACTGAGCTAAAGTGATACCGGTGATACCAACTGCAGTACATTTTGCTCGATTCCTGTTCAATAACATTTAATTTTTTCTGTAAACGTTATTTTTACACAATAGATGGCAGCATTAAGACCAATAAAAGTCCCAGTAGAAACAGTAAACATCAGTGCATTAAAGAAGACAACTCTCTGTTATTGGCTATTTTACTAAACAAGGCCGAGGGGTGTATTGTTCATTCATTCTATGAAATACTGAATTTTGACCATATTTACGCGTTATGGTCGACTTTTATTTAGAAAAATATTGAACATTCTAGACAGGAAGTTGTGAAGTGTTAGCGGGTATCAGACCCACCGAAATAGATAGAGGAACCATGCCTACAAAATTCCCGTCTCTGAGTCTGAACGCATGGGCTGTGCCATTGAGGACCTCGACCTTTTTAATATAACTAACAGGAATGGAAATTCTACTTCATTTGCTGATCCCTCGTGACGAATAATTTAAACATGACTAAAAGTGTCGTCTGTAAGAAGCAGCAGCGGCCTATTTGTGGAGTTAAGAAATGTAATTAGAATCATATTAAATCCCGTTTAGATTACCTTACATTGCCAGTGGCCAGGGCAGTGCATTCTGGGTGATTCTGAGACGAGGTGTCGGTCGAGCACTTGGATAGTTTCCTACTTTTATTGAATGATTACATATCTCCTTAATCTTATAAAGTATAGCAGGCTCAATACATTTTCTGGGTTCGGGAAATAAAATAGTTATTCATTTGTCTCATAGGCATTTTCACATTATATTATGGTGCAAACAAATGTTAAGTTCACACATCTTAGTGATGACCCGTTCATAAAGAACATTTGCATTGAATTAAAAAAGCTATGTGGAGCAATATGTAGTTAACATGTATGCGGGTAAAATGTATTGCCTTAACTTTCCAAAACTTCAGTGCCCTACTATCACCGATTGACTAAATAAAAATGTTTGAAACAATGTCCTTGCTAAACTGTTTTTGCCACTAGTGGGCCTCTATCATTCTCTATGATTTGCATACTGCTGGCACAGTAGTAATAATCATGGCTGCCCCTAGCAGTAGGCAAGTGTTCCGGCTTTTCTGTCAGTTTGGAGCGTTTATTTTAACTAGATTCGGTTTCTGGAACTGTTTCACAATGCTGATGCTCTTTGCCGAGAGAGCGGATGTAAAAAGGTAAGAGCGTATGTATTCAGTTAACGTTAAAACAGCTGAATACTTTTGGAGACGTCAGTCAGACTATTACGGTTATCGGCTAAAGTTAACCAATAAAATCAAGGGCTGGTTTTCTTTATCGACCGATCGATTTACTAATGTAATGTACTGTACACCTTCGTGAGCGGGCTCATTAGGTTGTGTAGAGAAACTCCACAAAACACATTTTGAATTATCTTGAAATATGTTAATTACTTCCTGGATTATTCCTAAAACATCTGGCCCTGGTTCTATTTCGGTGGACCTAATTATATGCGACTATGCCACTCAGTCATTTAGTCATCTGTAGGAGTCTCCTATACTTGTGGCACAACAAAGTCTTGGAGTAACCGGAGTTCATAGATCTCTACGTTATCAATTCTTGTAATTCAATGTTAAAATGACTTATGTTTTTCTCACAACTAGGAAACCTGACATCCAGATACCCTACCTCTACTTTGACATGGGCGCATCAGTGCTGTGCGCAAGTTTTATGTCCTTTGGCGTGAAGAGGAGATGGTTTGCTCTGGGTGCAGCCGCGCAGTTAGCGATCAGCACTTATGCATCCTATGTCGGTGAACAAGTACACTATAGTGACTGGCTAAAGGTGAGTACGGAATGCTGTGTTACAACAGTGGCTTGTTAATTAAATTAACAGGTTATGATGTACTTGCCACTTACTTGCCCAACTGACTGTCTTGTGTGGTCCTGTAGGTAAGGATGTACTCCAGAGCACTGGCTGTCATCGGAGGTTTCCTAGTGATAGCCAGCGGTGCAGGGGAGGTGTATAGACAGAAACATCGCACCAGATCGCTACAGTCCACTGGACAGGTCTTTATAGGAGTCTACCTCATCTGTTTGGTAAGAGAATATATCTACTTCAGTGATAAAGCCTACAGTGTTGATCCAGGAAGAAGCTCTGTGAAGAGAATTCCCTAACATTGAAATCAATCACTGTAGAAAAACAAGGAAGCCTACACAAAAGTTCACTATTTTTTAACCTGGGGCCTATTTACAGATTATCTAGCATAATCCAAGTTCATCGTAAATTGATTTCAGATTTGAGTTTTTCCTATTTTTTCCTGCCATCTCTCTCTGGGCTAAAATGGAACAGAACGGGGCAGCACTGAATCTGTATTTTTTAACACTATTGGTTGCCCCATTCACTACTATTATTGCTTGGAGAGGCTTCTTTTTAAAAATAGAAAAAATTCAAAACTGTAATAATTCCAAACCAAAAGGTTTCTACAGTCTACGACTATGCTAGATAATCTGGAAAAAAGACCCAAGGTTAAAAAATAGCAAATCTTTCCTTTAAGAATATTGTTTAGGATATTTATGCTAAACATAGTAGTAGTAATCGAGGGAATTGAAATCCCTGCAGATGTATAAGCAACCAAATTAATTTCACTGTTACACATGAATGACAATGGCAAATTACAGTTGGTTCTCAGGCAGCTTACCTGGGGAAATAAAGGCGGAAAAAGATGCGATGTTAATATGCATCGATAAATAACACGCCAACACAATGTTGTGTTACCTCCACCAGGTCTACTCACTCCAGCACAGTAAAGAGGACAGGATGGCTTACCTGAACCACATCCCTGGTGGGGAGATAACACTAATGCTGCTGGAACTCCTGTTTGGGACCCTGGCTCTGTCCTTCCTCTCTGGCTGTTACGTCCGCTTGGCCTCACAGATCTTGGCTGTGGTTCTCCCCCTTGTCCTTCTGTTTATCGACGGTAACCTGGGCTACTGGTATAAGACGTGCCATGTAGAGTTCTGGAACCAGTTGAAGCTGATGGGGCATAATGTGGGAATATTCGGGGCTGTGCTGATTCTGGCTACTGATGCTTGAGTGCAAAGGAACGTTCAGTCTATAATGCAGTGGGTGACATGGCTGTTCAAGGATGTCACAACAGGCCATTACCTCAACTTTGGACTAAAGCCTCTGCATCCATTCCATACTTCGTGCACAACAAGGTTTCTATGGGAGACACATCCACAGTCTCTTTGGACCCTCAGATGTGCCGATTCCCACATCTAGCAGGATGTGATTGTGACTCAATGCTCATCCTTTTCTGAGGGATGTGTGTGTGCTATGTGCGTGCTGTTATTAAATCCCAAATCTGTCCCTTCCCCCACCTTTTGTTCATGCATGCCCCCAACATATTCCCAAGTGTTACAAAGTTGAGGGAGCAGAAATAATAAAGTGGGGGGCGAATAGACCAATAAATGCCACTTAACTGCTCTGCTTTGAAGTGGTGTGGCTCCACAAAGTGCTATCCCAACATGCACAAAAATATTGAGTTTTAGCTATTTCTGTTTTTATAGACAATACTGTACTAAAGTCATAGGCACCTGCAAGTCAAACTTAAGTTATTTATTTCAATTGTAATGGTTTATTTGTAAAAAGTGTGTGTGGAATGTCTTGGAAAATGACTGAGGGGACTAGTTAGTTTTATTACTAGAATTTGAAACACATCATTGAGTGCCCTTGGAGTTGAAGGGGCACTCAATGGATCCCCTCATGACTGGAAGGGAAGGGAAGGTGAGGGATGGGCTGATTTTGGGATTTAGTGCAGCTCTTTATACCCCTGTACAATTTTGCTTATGCAAAAAACACATAGGTTCTGGTGAGATTGTATACCATACTTTAGAAGTGTTTATTTGTTTACTCATGAATTTTGAAAGAACTGGATCGGTGTCAAGCATAGGTGGAGAGTTTCCATTATGTTCCTCATACGAACCTGTTCCTTTCAAGATTCTAGCCACAGAGTGTATTAAGGTATACAGATGGAATGACAGTTCACAAAATGGATGTCCCTTTCACTTCCTCCATTGGTTAACAAACTGATGTGACAGACATTGAACGTCATTCAGGTGAAAACCTGGTTGACAATGGGTCATTTCAGCTCTAAACTGCTACAGAGTAAAAGCCAGGTTGGCATGCATGACAGCACACACCACTCTTCATCGGTGAGAATCGGAATACACATCAATCCAATACAGTCCAAGAGAAGAGTGGATCAGAATGATGTTTTTTGTCCTTGCTCTGTTCCTGGGTAGGTGTTTGTTTTTTATTGAAATCGTTCAATTCAGGAAATTTAACACTGAAAAGGTGGCATTCATCTTCAATGATTTGTCAATAAGAAAACCTAGGTATTTCGAAAACTTGAGTTATAAATTAAAATCCTCCTGATAATGAAATATGTGTAATTTCTGGGTTACAATTGGTAAAATAAATAAAATTGGCGATTAAAATTGAAGTTGTGTAAGATGAAATATTCAATTTCAAGCAAAGATGAACTAGCTACCTAGCTATACAGCTTTTAGCAAGCCTCATAAGTGCAGTTTGTAGTAGAATTCAGAGAATAACTGACATTATTGTATCATAAGAAACATTTTTAAACAAGCAGGCTGTGAGTCAGCATAAAATATCCTTACAGCGATGAGCTTCCTTCAACACGATCTTCCCTATGGAGACAAGGTGCATCTTGGTCATGTATAAGGCATCTGATTCATTACCTACATGACTACTGGACCTGGTCACTAGTAGTGCAGCATATAGGTATAGTATCCTGCTAAATGACTTAAGTGTAAACTCACAGCAGTATCTCTCACACTGGCCATACCAGAGACAGCAGCCTGCTCAACCCCCTTTCTGTTATCACATTGCACCCATGCAGTGGCGTTGGACCGGGGGGAGAAGGGGTACTATGTATATAGGGCCGTAATGTGTAGAGGGGCCCTTGAAAATGTTTGAATCTTGAATAAAGAGGGGAGGGGCGCTCAGAGACCGCCTATGTCAGGCATGGGTTACCTGTTTGACCTTAAATGTGTTGTACAATTAGTATCGGAACCAAAATCTACTCATGGAAACAACATGAGAATAATCTTTTGCATGTTTACACATAAAAAATGTAACTTCAGTGTCTCAGAAAGCTGTTGTGATATCTTTCTAAGGGTTGCTGAGAGTGTGCTGATGTTTGAGCCATAAAATACTTGATGATACCTATTACAGAAGTCACTGTAAAGGCCAAAATATCATAGTGAAAACAGCCTAAACCTTTAGCATACAAAGGGTTAATGTGTTTAATAACACAGTAGTGAACGAGCTGAATCCTGGGAGAGAGGAGCAGAGGGAAAACGGCACGTTGATCAATATTTTAATGCATTTGTTAATAATAATATACAATACACAGATGTGTGTGTTCCAAGTTGCAGCCCACTGATGACCAGTACAGAAATGTAGTTGCCCCACCATCATTCACGTTGTCCGTCCTGGCCTATGTACAGGGCTCAGACTTTTGTGCTAAACACCTGCAAACTTACCATTGTTGATTACAATTTTTTTTTAAATCCACCTGGTGTTATTAGATGATGGAGGTAGGACACCGGCACCAACATCCTGATGTGGTAGTGGCTGAGGTCCAGTTTCCTAAGATTCACAATCTGCTCCAGGCCCACGATGCCTATTATTTACAGGAGGTTCTGGTCCAGATGAAGTTTCAGCAGAAGACAGGCTGTAGCCAGTTGTACCTCAAGTGTAGCCAGTTGTACCTCAAGTGTAATCTCCAGGAAGGAGCGATTATAGGACCTGAAATCTAAATAAAATGCTGTTTGAGACATTACTTCACATTAACAATGTTTAAATAAATCCCTGACACAATGTTATAAAATGGTAACAAATGAACTGTTTAAAGACCACCTGATAAACAACCTTTAGAATTACACTGCTAAAAAAAATGGACGAATGAAATATATTATCTTTACTGTACATTTTGTAATTCATTGAGAAACAAACGACATAACGGTCAACAGAAACCGAAATCACCAATCAATTGAGGGTTCTTTTCAAACTCACACCAAAGATCAAAGTAAACAATTGACATCACAGGCTGTTTCAACTTGCGGACATTTTATCACGGCGACTCATAATGTGACTCAGTAGTGTGTATGGCCCCACATGCCTGTGTGTACTCCAGACAACATCTGGGCATGCTCCTGATGAGAAGCGGATGGTGTCCTGGGGGATCTCCTCCCAGACCTGGATCAGGGCTTCAGTGAGCTTCTGGAAAGTCTGGGCAGTTACTTGGCGGAGGCGGATGCACCAATACATAACGTCCCTCAGGTTCTCAATTGGATTCAGGTCTGGGGAATGTGAGGGGCTGTCAACAGCATCAATGCGTTTGTCATGCAGGAACTGCCTACACACTCTGGCCACATGAGGCCGGGCATTGTCCTGCAACAGCAGTCAGGGTTGACTAGGACATGGAGATCTGTATGACCCTCCAAGGATATGCCTCTCCAGACCATCACTGACCCATCGCCAATGCGGTCCACTGGATGTTGAACACAGCGTCTCTAGACTCTTTCACCTCTGTCACAAGAGCTCAGTGTGAACCTGCTCTCACCTGGGTAGAGAAGGGGCCACCAATTTTGAGCCTCCCAATTCTGGTGTGCTCTAGCGAGTGCTAATCGAGCTGCACGGTGCTGAGCTGTGAGCACAGGTCCCATTAGAGGACTCCAGGCCCTCATGCCACCCCCATGGAGTCTGTTTCTGATATGATAGTCATTGTGTAGGGTACAAAGCAGCAGATGTTGGGTTGATGCACTTGAGCTGGGTTGATGCCCTTCTACAACCCTGTCCAGCTGTCCCCGTGTTATGGCTCGTCTCCTGGTATCTCCTCCATGCTCTTGAGACTGAATTGGGAGACACAGCAAACTTTGCAACGGCGCATATGGATGTACCAACCTGTAGGAGTTGGGAGTACCTGGGCAAACTGAACTGGCTGCAGGTGCCAGCTCATGCTACCAGTAATGACAAGGACACTAGCAAAACTACGGAAGAATCAGTCAGGAAAGATAAGGAGAGCAATTGTCTATGGCTGCCACCTGTAAAAAAATCCCTTTTTGGGGTTGTCACGTTGTTGCCTCTCCTGTGCACCTGTTGTCACTTTCATTTGCACCAAAACAGGTCACTGATTCACAATCACTTATGCTTTTATCTATCCTTGAAGTTGAATTGACTTGGTGTTTTTCCTGTAATGATTGTTTTACTTAGTTGTTTTGAGCCGTGTATGTACAAACTGTATAGTCAAGTTTTTTGCATTTACCTTTGGCTGCAGATTATTTTGTAAATTCACAAGGATGTATTGCGATCTGAGCCCAGTGATGGAATCATTGTGAAGCTCAGTCTGTTATCACTATAGTCCAGGAGGCATGAGGGACGAAGGTAAGGGCACAAAACTTACTGTCCGCCTGGTCTGAGGCTTCATGTAAGCAGCGACCGGGATACATCTTGAAACGTCCTGCCCTGGAAATAGGGATGACAACAGGCAAAAAAGCATGTACGTTCAGACACCATTAGGAAACTGTCCCAGTACTCTCATTTGTCAGATGTATCAAGTCACTGCACTTTATCATCACACTAATCCCAAACTGGATCCCCCAAATTACAGTGAAAGATATTGGTTTTGTTTTCTAAGATTTCTCAGATGTAGGCATTTTTCGATGACCCAAAATAGGTATTTGTATAAGCACATTATTTAAAATTAAGGTAATTCAACATAAAAACGGATACATTGATTATAAAGTATATTAATAAAACATTAAAAACATCTCAAATTAGTCCATTACTATTTTTTCCAGGAGAATTTAAGTGGGAAACATACAGCGCACCTAAATAGCAAGGGGCCAGAATCAAACCGAGGATGCAGTGGTGTACATGTTCTGCATGTAGCGGCTTAGACACTACATCAAGATAAGCCACGTCCTGGATGAAGGTCAAATAAAATAAAGCCCATGCAGTCTAGTCCAGTCGGGTGTTTTGTTAGTAAATAGGTCCTTTACACTATATCCGATTACAGCAGCAGATGCCCAGTGGAAATGATTTTACATTACCTTGCGTTTGTCATATTGAGAGAGATCCGTTTAAAAGCTGTACTCACACAGCTCCATTACATTAATAATTTAGTCTGAACCCATCAAATGCATGTCACTCAATTGTCCTTTTGAGCAGCATACACAGCAGGGTGACAGAAACAAGCCGTAATAATGATTAACTGAATGTCCAGAGATTCCAGGGGAGCAGAACTCTGGAAAAAAATCTATTACAAGACAAAGGAAAATCAACAAGGAGCAAAATGTAGTATAGAAACACAATTACACATTAACTGGACCACCCTTAAAAACAAGTATTCAATAACGTCATGGTACACCAAAGATCACCAGATATTCTAATTGGGTTTTAGTCAAATTATGGCATTTGTCCACTTAAACATATGTCAAATTGGAAGGCCGTTTAACCTAATATGGCACCAATACAACCAACGACTTAACTGGATAGCGGGCAAGTAGTTAAGTGTCCAACTGGGATGCCAGGTACAGTATGACCACAGAGAAAAGTCAATATTAAACATACTACAACTAGCCTACTGCAACTTGTAAAACCAGACTGATCTTGTGATTGCACACATTATTTTCCTTCATGTTAAAGCAAATGTAAGTCAATCAGGTTCCAGTAGTTTATCAGGTTTCACAAGGTTAGGCCTACTGTGACCCATTTTATACCAAGAATGTGATATCCTACAATCTTCCATACTCCACAGGTCACTGTAAAAAAAATCCCTACCAACAAGAAATTAACAATTTGCCATTTGGATATATGAAAATGTATATCATTTCTTTGTTCTGAAAAAGCTATCAAAATTACAGTATTACAGTCAGAATTTTTACTACTTTTATTTTAGAAAATGTCTTTAAAGTGTGGCATTTCAAGTCACATTTTGTTTAAAATACAGAAAAAAAACAGACACTTGTAGAACATGGATACAGCAAAAAAAGAAAACAATGACAGAAAATAAAGCTTATAAGCTTTTCTGACTGCTCTATTTTTCTCTTTTTGAAATGAAATTGAAGGCAAAGGAAGGGAAGTAGAGAAGAAAAGCCACTGGGAAGAAAGGAAGGAGGGATGATGAATGAAAGGATGAATAGATGGAAGGGGAGGGAAGAATGAATGATGAGACAATGAAGTTAGTTTAGGAAAACTATGGTTGCTTTATGGTTCATGTTTTAAATTATTTTTATAAAGTCTAATTTAAGATTAACTCTTTTCCTCTCTTTTTTTGTTGTCATTTTCATAAATGGTTTTTTTGATCTTCTGGACCCAGGGCTCCTCAGCGCCAGTTCTTCCTGGTCTCTGACACCATGGGCTAGGAATGGCAACCTCGTCCGGCAGTGAGGATAGACTGCCCACTGGGCCGCCCCGCCTGGCCGCTGCAGTGCTGCCTTTCCTGGCTGGCCCGACCCACACTTCCCTGTGCCGACTCAAGAAGATAAAGTGGAGTCCTTCTGTGTTTGCTGTGCTTGTGAACGTGGCATGGACTTCTGACTTTCCACATCTCTAAAATGTTTCTCAACCTATAAAGGCAGTGGAAAACAATTTGAGATGTGTGAACTTCCAGACTGCATTGTCATTATACCAATGTGAACCAGGCGCATTTTTTAACATTCCCTTATACGTCGTAATATTTTTCTTCACAATGAAGGCATCACAATCACAGACCTAAAAGCAATAAAAAAAATGTTTAGCAGTAGTAATCGTTAGTAATATACTCACTATTTTGCGTACATGACTTAAAGCGCTTCCTTCTTTGCCTTTGCAGTTCTCAGCCTGGTAAGGCGGTGTGATTATGACATCGTCCATCACAATTATATTCTTCTCCTGCCATTTACAGTCTTTGATACTACAGAAAACAGCAGACATTAGATCAACATCTGGAAATATTACAATGTTTAAAGTCACTGACCTGATGCTGAGATGTCAAGTCTACATAAACCACTTCACAATGTTTTTGAGTAATATTCTAAATGAAAGATTAACATTATTGAATAGAAATTGATAAAAGGCTCTTACGTTTTGTGAATAGTCTGGAATAGCTGTTGGCCCTCCAAAGAAACCCCAGCACTGATTGCATAAGCTTGGGACAACTTGTCCTCCTTCTCTGATCGTGCTCGATTGGCAAGCTGAGAGAAAAATAACAGTAAGCACAAGGATAAGATTTGAGAAGGCAGCACTCAACCAATTGGAGACAAAATGAAAACAAGACAACCATCTTGAAGAGCTATTTAAATATTTTCATATGAAGTCTGGACAAGTGCTAGTGTTCTGTTCAATACAATAATAAAGTGCAACCATCCAGAATCATTGGGCTAAATTTGTCCCTAATTTGAGTTGAGAAATTAAGTTCCAGATTTAAAAGATACATTGTTTGTCAGAAGTGATCTTACCTTGCTAACATTCAGTGATGCTAGAGGAGGAGGAGTTTCAGTGCGGTCATGTATTATGTCCACTTCAGAAACATAGGCTAGATTGACCAGGATGACGTCATTGAGATTAGGCTTTCCACTGGAGGGAGCACATTCTAGGAGGAACTTAAGTCAAGGTAAAAAAATATAACTATAGTGGCAATCAATGCGTAGTGGTAGCATTCGTACAAACAGTTGTCTTAGTAACCAAGGTAGTTAATGCTGTATGCACAATGTAGATCAGAAGTATCCAAACATTTGGCTAGTAAACAGTGACGTTCAAATAATCACAGATAAATATGGGAGGATTCACTCAGTAAGTATATACAAGAACAGCTCAAAAATGCCCTTGGTCAGTCTGCAAAAATATTCACTGCAATGAAATGACCTTAGCGAAAATAACTTACACTGGACATGTGTACATAGAGGTCATTCATCTGCTGTGGGCAAAGTAAGTGTGTGCAGCTATATACGCAATATATTATGCTGCACTATAATTTTGCCATTGTTGTGACAATTTGGATGGAATGGTCCTTCAAATGCTCATTTTTGGGTTGTTTACATGACCAACAGTGTCCAATGCTTCTCCCCATGTGACTGACAGAGGAAACATTTGTTTCCATTATTTTGCATTTTGTTTTACTTTTGGCAATTATCGATATAAAATGCCCAAAGCAAGAAGTAATGACCCAAACTTTTGGGGTGCTGGACTGTACATCAGGCCCTCAGCTATTTCTATTTAGCAGTTTCAAAAACAGGAGTGACAAATGTAAATCAGTCAAACAAGTATGCTCCTCCCAAACAGAAATACGAATAAGCGCATTCCCTCTGCTGTTTGAAAAACCAAACCAAACCAGAAACACAAAACAGCAGAACCATACAGACCAGCATTGTTAAAATTTGGGTTAACAACCTAAAGCACCCATTTTATTAATTTGTCTCTGAAAACGTGTCTTGTATCAAGTCCTTACATGTTGACAATTCAGGGGACAACAAGGCACATTTAAATAAAGTGAATTCAAAATTCTAACTTGTGTTGGGAGTTTTCATGAAATGTGAAACACAAACACTGAAAGCAACTAGAAAGGGTGGTGCTGTTATTCAGTGGCAGTAGTCAATCAGCTGGAATGACAAAGGCTAATGCTGCCACCTACTGTAGCCACACGTAAACACGTCCTAGGTTATAGTATGACAATGAATGAAAGCACACGTCTAAAGGTTAACAGGTATGACTCAAACAGAAAAACAGAATGAACAGCATAAGAAACTGAAAGTAGAGATGGTGTGGCCATTAAAACAGAGCAGGCCCTAGCCTGGTCTATGCCCAAATGCTGTAAATATACCACACACACATTCTCCTGAAGGTACAGTATATGAAAAGTTGTCAAACAATTGGATGCTATTCATTTATTTATTGACAAAAACAATCACTTGATAAAGCAATGTGGATAAAACTGTTAAACTAGCTTTGTTACTGACCAATTGCCTAGTTCTTTACAATATGTCACATGTTTTTACATAACCAGTCTGGGTCATATTCAACTCAGAAGCTGGGTGCCAAACCACTGCACTAATCTAGCTAAATCAACTTGTATAACCTAGACAAAACAAAAAGAATCGTGAAGAAAAATGTAGTTTGTGACAGCCCGTCATTGGGCAAAGGCAAAGTGGTCCCACGCCAACCCACAGAAAAAGTAAGCATTGATTTCCAAAACAGCATATTTTTACAGATAGTTTTTGTCAGCTAGGAGCGACTTGGACCAAGGCTATGGTGTTTTGGAGCTATATACACATAGTTGGTAATTTGGATTAGTTTATAGCTAACTTGGTGCGAAGTGACAGGAATGCAATGTTTCATCAATATACAAGACACACATACATAATTGAACTACACAGTAGCTAGCTAAACATCCTAATATGCCTAGTTATCCTTGTGACAGCTTCTGACTTTCTAAAAGCAAGTTAAAGTCATTAGCCTTAGGTAGTTCTTAATATGTAGCAAGCTAACTTAACCGTAGTTGACATTAACACTGAGGGCAAAGAACTGTTGTCATTATAATGCCATCGATATGTAGGTAAAAGTTGTGCTATCAACCGGGTAGCTACTTTACCGGGGGCAATACGTACGGATCAGTGTCGCATCTTCCATGTCAAAAAACATATACACTGGTCAGCAAGCTATTAAGACTGACATATTCTTAACCAATTATATATATATATATATATATAAAAAATATAGTCAGTGAAATCTGCCAGCCATGATGGCATACTGGGATCTGCCAAAGAGCGACCATATACATATACAGAAAGACAAGGACTAGCAAAACGATATAGCTAGAATTATTATATTTGATTCTACGGTGGCACTGGACAACCAGAGCACATACAATAACTTATCGCTCTGAGGAAAAACTCCAGCCACATCTTCTAAATCCAGAGGCTTTAGAGTAACATACTATCTTAATAGCACCTTCAAAAAAACATTTCACGGGGACAAAGCTAGCTAAGCAATTTGGCTCTTAACGTACAGTACTAGCTAGCTAGCTAATTACGCCTGCGCGGATCACTATTTGACATATGTCCGTTAACCTACACAGGCCCTTGCAGGCAAAGAGAGGCCACTGATTAAATCAATGGTTTCCTAAAATAAAGAAAGGATACTCAGAGTCAACATCTTGGACTGGTAATCGAACGCCACCACCTCTCCTTGCAGACGCTGGCCCAAGCAGGTGAGACAAGAGACATGGCTCCCGACGCTAAAATACTCCCCTGGTCCAGGAGCCGCCATCTTCTCCGCCAGGAAACCGGAGCGGCAGCCTAACGTAAAATTACGTGACATCGTCACTTGCACGACTTTAGGGCGTGTCAAATCACGTACGTTCCATGCGTTGTAGTGTTTCAGTGACATGCAAATATTTTTATTCCTGAAATATCAAAAGGGAATTTGTTCTCAGTAGCGTGTATTGTTGCACTGTAAACATTGTGAACTTAAATTAAATGTATTGTGTAAGTCAACTGTGCAGAAACAAAGACATTATGTCACTATCAGTGACATCCAGGAATTTCTTGACTGTCTTTTTCCCTCATCTAATTGTTATTATCTGTTTTTCTCTCCCGAATTAACTAAAGCTTAGACATATTTTTTCTTAGCCTTTTCTTTATATATATATATATATATATATATATATTTATAGTTTGACAACTATAATCAGACGGTTCTTCTAGATTGTGGGTGCGCACACCTGCAGCAACTGCCAGTCTCCTGGACAGTTCTCGGAACATCTGCTTTTCCGCACTGAACAAATTGAAAAGCAGTGTTGGGCAGCTGTGAGGTCGTGAGCTAAATTGGGTTGGAGTTGCATCCTGGCTAACCTGGGGATATCTAGAGTGAAGCAGGGGACGCAGTGAGCAGCGGAACAATGAACATGGAGGTGGTAGAAAGACTACCTTATAAGCAACAATCAGGTAGAATGCTGATCTCCTCGAATGGAGTTCTGGTTCTACTAGGAGCAGCTGACATGGGAGATCTGGTTGATTTTCTGCACTTTTCCACATTGATGACAGTGAGAAGTGTGACGTGCGGCTATTACATTGTGAGCTGGGTTAGGTTGAAGATGCACCTTCACTAATCTGGGGACCTCCGGAGTGAAGCTGGGAAGGCAGTGAGCTTGAGCTTGGACTCAATGTCCAGCTGGTTGTCTTTATGCTCTGTCACGTAGAGGTTGAAGTTGCGTCAGAAAAAAAATCAAGAGAGGAATTTTGCAGCAGCAAATTTGAGACTGGGAAAAAGGCCTGTTAGCAGACAACTCAGGAAGAATGTTGATCTCCTTGACTGGAGTTATCTTTCCGCCAGGAGGAACCGATATTCGAGATCTTGTTGTTTTTCTGTTTGTCTTTCATGGTTCACCGTCTTGGCTTGCATGCTCCAGTCAGGATGTTTTTTTTTCTGTTTCGTCTAGCTGAAGATCTTTACCTACCAGTGGAAACAGATGAGGTCACTCTGTTGTGATTACCATATAGATTTTCATTGCTTGAGTTTGAGCTATCTTTTCCTTTTTTCCCACAGCTGACCGACCCCACAACAGGTGAGCATTAGAACAAGCTGGAAGGCAGTAGTGGTGAAAACAAACAGTCGAATTGTCGACAATCTGACAAGGATTGCATTTATCGCAAGTTAATCAAATTTTCTAAAGTTACAAGAAACCAGGCAAGCCTAGTTTAACTGCCCCGCAATAGAAAGCATTGCCCTCTCAAGATTCAAACCCAGGTCGCCCACTTGAAAAGCTGGGTCACTAACCACTACACCATAGAGCTGTACATTTTATGTCTAGCCTCTTGTGTCTACCCTGAGTAAATCCTCTTTTGTTACTAGACGTTTTAACAGCTAATTGGCCATTTGTGAATTATATTGAAACAGTTAAACTGACTAACGTTTCTTACTAAGTTTACCTCCACCACAAGTAGTGTCTATGAACTGTATGGCATTTGCCACTGGCCGTTTTTAACAGCGTAAAGCTGTTACCATAGGCTTTACCATTACCTACTAGCAAGTCTGCCAAAGCTATTTCATCGCACACAAACGTATTTATTTATTTCATGGCATAACAAAGTACTTTTTTCTTTCATTCATGAATGACACTGATACAATAACTATCAATAAAGGTGATAATAACTACCTTTTTCATCAAGTGAAAAGACGAGAGAATCGTGGAATGTACCAGGAATAGTCGCAATACAGAATTGGCCAATGCAGTTTGGCCTTTGGAGGCAGTTGGGCTTTGAGCTTGACCAGTCTGTGCCCATAAGTCCATTCTAACCATCTTATCTTGATCTAGTTTTTTATGAAACTAGATTAATAGAGAAAAAGTTCTTAGGTGCTCTCTGAAGAAATGTGAAGCAAAATGAGGCTAGTACTCAGATGACAGTTTTTACAAGGAGAAATCCACTGTGATGCTTATAGTTTCCATTGCAACCAGTACTGAGGAAATGTAAATTAACTTTATAAAATCACACTGTGATGCATTCAGGTTCCATAGCCTAGGAGCAGAAAGGATTGAAAACATCACAATGGGTGTGGTTTTCCCAGTAGGTAAAAACAAATTTCTGACAATTTGTCTGATTTTCTGCTACACCAGACATACAAACGCCAACATAGAAAAATAACATACAACAGAATCTATTATTTTCCCCAAAGACTAATCCTGTCTGCTCCTCCTTGGTCTTCAGTAGCAAAAGCCTTTTCCTCAGCCACGCTGGTTGTCCTATTGTGCTCAACCAATAGACGCCACTGAAGGCACTCATCTAACAACCCAGAAATAATTCTGTCACACAGAATTTGTGACTCTTGAAGAATGCAGATTAGGAGCAGCCCAGTGCAGTTACTTTCAATAATATTCATTAAATTTGACACAGAAACAATCAAACATGTTTATGTATTCATCATCTACAAATTACAAGTAATATCACTAACAAATTCCTCAATATTCCCAAATAACAATTATTTGCTCAGAACGCATAGACACAATTCAATTAATATACTATACCACTGGCATTACAATTAAGTAGAAAAATTAATGTTAGCATAGCAAATGTGCTGTGTTTGCGAGCGTGTAGCTGTTGTCCATTACTTCCTCAAAGCACATGTTAGGCAGTAGCCATTGAAGGAATGTGTCAAAAAGCAGAAGACACCAGTTACATGGGAGAACTGAAATTTGTTCCTGCAGCAGATCTGCTATGCTGGCTTGGCTGGTCATGTTTTTTTCCATCAGACAAATGTTCATATTCAGCATGAATATCCCCATATTTCTATCCTAATTTCCTGTGTGTCCTCACCTCTTCCTCAGACTGATTTTATCCTTTTTGATGTACTGTTTCTTGATATTTTTGACTTTTTCCTTTGTCAGATCGGGCTTAATGTTGAAAAGAAGCATACTCAACATACAGTTAATTCATGTCAGTCTACTTTTGCTTCTTGTCCAGGTGTTCCCCCAAGGACTGGACAGTAGGGACCACATCTGTCCAGAGTGACACCTCTTTTATGTTACTCACCAAGACTGGCAAAGCGTTGTTGGGCTGATGTACTGCTGCCATGCAAATCTGTTTAAAAAATTGAATCAAACACATTGAGCTGTTGAGATATGATATGGTATGATTAGGGTCACACACAGACACACACACACAAACACGTCTGGATGCTTACATATCTACACACACAACGAATGGTTAAAGCCTACCAGTGTGAGTTTAAGAGAAGCTGAGTTCATTACATCTAACTCCCCAGGAGTATCTGAACAGTCCTCCTCAGAAACACTGTCCAGAGACCGTCTTCATCATCACTCTGTAGGTCAGAGGGTATTGGTCACAGTCCAATCCCCACACTCAATCAGTTACTTGCTACCAAACTTACAAGTCTGACTCATTGAAGGAACAGATCGACAGATTGTCATTCTGGTTCAGAACCGCTCTGATTCTGGGCTCATCTGCCACATTCCCTGATTCTGACCTTCTTTCCTAAATCTCATTGTTGCTCTGTGGACCCAAGCCAGCTAGTCAGTTATAGATCTTTTTTTCATACAGCGGCATAATGCTAGAAATAGACAGAAGATGGTAAAACTCTCTAACCTCAAGTCCACAGACAATCAAAGTATTGTGTAGTTGGGAGGTGCTGGAGGAGCACACAGTAGGTATTGATCACTACCCAATTATATATGGGCTAAGCCTGAGAGTTGATGATACATTGGGAAGTGGGGTCATTTGGAACAGCTGGCTGAAGTCAGTTTCAGGAGTTGAGTGAGGAGGGACTGGCTGAGATTGATCTAGATGATAAAATAGGCATATGCGGGGCAATAATAGGGGCCGCAAAACAAGCAATACTTACTGTTCCTTGGTGGAATGAAATGTGTGGAGATGCAGTGAATGGTGGAAATGGAGTATTCAGGCTATTAAAAATATGCCATGACTTCCAGCATCTCATATGTTATAAAAATGCAACGCCAATAGTGAGGACAATTCAAAAAGATAAGAGGGAGTATTGGCATGGGATTTGTGAAAAGATTTGTAAGAATACCCCGGTGGGAGACGTGTGGGGGATGATTGGCAGAATGCTTGGAAACGGACAGGATCTGGTTCCTCCCTATACTGAATAACGAAGTAGATGTTGCGGTAAATTATATCCAAATATACTCAATCAGAGGAAGGAAGTGGACCATACAATGAAAGCACCTTTTACTACGGCAGAAATGAAGAGAGGAATTAAATCTCTGGGGAAGGATTGCATGGGTAATGATGGCACATCTAAGTGACAGGGCAATGGAACAACTATTGGGATTGTTTAAAAAGTTGTGCCAGGAGGGTATGTTGCAAGCCAGTTGGAAACAAGCTTTTGTCCTACCAATATGACAGCCAGGAAAATACCCCACATACCCATCTAGCTGTAGTCCGATAGCATTGACTACACATCTGTAAATAAATGGGAAGAATGATAACTGAAAGATTGAGATGGGGATGATACAGAGGGTCAACAGAACAAAGCGGGTTTAGGAAAGGCAGGGGTACAATGGACCCTTATGTCTTGAATCAGATGTTTGCAAAGCTCAAGCAAACAAAGAGGTGGTGGGGGCTATATTTTAGTATGTGGAAAAGGCCTGTGATATGATGTGGAAGGAAGGTCTGCTTATTAAAATGGATAAGATGGGGATTACTGGTAGGGTCAAAACAAGTACAAGTTGGTAGTGCATTGTCAGAGAGCTATGAGTTGGAGAATGGTACTCCCCAGAGAAGTGTGATTATACCTTGATTGTTCTCAGTAATGATAATTTATCTTTTTAAATGTAAGACTGGATCTTTGGAGGTCCGTATATGCAGACGATGAAGCAATATGGAAGAGGGAGGAATATTTTTCATACAACCAACATAGTGCAAGACACATTACTGCAAGTGGAACAGTGGTTATTTAGGTGTGGTTTTAAGTTCTCTGTTGAAGAAATCCAGGCTATATATTTACTAGAAGCAGAGTTGAGACTGAGGTATGTTTAAAGCTTTATGGGGAAATATTGGAGCGTGACTGTGATTTGTTTTTTAGGGATGTGGTCTGACAAGCATATGATATAGAAAGAACATAGAGTGGAGGTAAAAGGATGGAACATATTGAATGTGATGAGAATGTGATGCCTTGCAGGAATGAAATGACGAGCAGATTCTTTGAAAATGGTTAATATATCACTGTATGGTCAACACTGGTATATAGAATTATAGCCTATGGGCAGGGTTTGAAATGATCTTTGACTTTTTTAGGGGGTCTCTGGGGGATTTTTCTATCTTATCCGTGTATCTTTTACACCTTTTAATGTAATGAAATTCTATGCTAACAGTAACTTAAGATAGCCTACCTAATATTCACTCCTGAAAAAAAGGATATCCAACCCTACTGATGTGTTACATATGAAAAATGCCCCTTTTAAAATGTTGCAAGCAAGTGGCTGAAAACATTGTGTCCAGTATTTCTTAATCCTACAACATACAACAAAAGAAAGTCGAGCCATTAAATGTAACCTAGTGTTAACACATGATATTGGGAGTAGTCACATTATGTTCACGATAATAAAAATCTAGGATAAAACTATAAACTGTATCATGCTGTCTTGACTTGAGTTTTTTTGTATAGTGTATTATTGATAGTCCGTGTTATCTTATTTTTATATTATAATTACTGTTACTTTTTAAAACTTTTAACTGCACTGTCGGGTGTAGAAAAACCAAGCATTTCATTGCCATAACTGGTTATTGCAAATGACAAAAACATTTTGAACTTTTTAATAATGTGCTTATAACCCAATGTTTCACATTCATCATGTTAGCTGGTCAGGCATTTTTTGTTTGGTTCGGATCTCAGAAACAAAAGAAAAACATTAGTTATTAAAATTATTTATTAATAATAGCATGAGCTAAAATAATTGGCTTGAACAGGCTGAGCAGGTCTTTTTGACTAATTCATTATATTGTTTTATTAACAAATTAACTGTTATGTTAAAACATTCAGCTTGATTACAATAATAATATATTCATGACGAAATCAGAGAAAAATCTGTGTTAACTAAATTAATATGTCTACAATTTCTTTATTAGCTCTGTTATCACAGCTTTTTCCTCTTCCTCTATCCAAGATGCACGATTATAGATTCTGAAGACTAATTTTAGGTACAGCAGCTAACCAAGCCCTCTGTCTCATTTACAAAGGCAATCATGTTAACATCAATGAAGTCACAAACTTACACAGTAAGTTACAGTACGTTCTGGTTATTACTCGTCGTCACTGACTGGGCAAGCAGGTTAGTAATGCAAGATACAAAGAACTTACTGTAGTTTAGCTACATTACTGTAGCTGCTAGGTCAAATAGAAGCAGCTAATTTGGTTTCAATACCGCCCAGCGTGCTAGCAAGTTACATTAGCAAAATTACTCTTCTAAATATTGGGTATCTGGGAAATGCAACGTTGAATAGAGGATTAGCTAATATTGTACTATGAACAATGATAGAGAGATCAACATAAAGCACTTTATGTACTCACAGGATTTTCATTAATGTATTTAAGTACATTTCAGTCATTTCAGAATGCAGTCATGTGTGAGCTGTTTGCCGCCTTCTGCTCCGTGTGTGCGCGAGCAGCACAACAACCACCTGCGACGCTGAATAGAAAACTGGGCGACCCGACTCACTTATCCAGGCTACCCCGACCGCAGCCTCAGACCAGCAAAATAATGCTGCAAATTAGTAAGCGTCCTTGAAGACCGATAACTTTCACATTCAGTATTGATGGTTTTATTAATCCATTAATAAAAAAATAATATTATGGAGGTGTGGATTTATGGCTGATCCTGGACGGCCTTACAGGGTAGTGATCTGCTCCGATTCTTGTTCTGCTCTGATGAGTTTTTGTTAAGTGTTTGAATCTCAGTGCAGACAAGGTGTACTGTATGAGATCTTACTGGCCCATTATTGTATAAAACAGATGGGAATAGTGGGAAGGTTCCTCTGTGGGGTTGGAAGGGCATCAGGGGTGGACACTGTTGCAAAACAAGTGGAATTTAAAGTATTGATAGGAAAAAGCGAAGCCACAGGAATAATTAAAGTAAAGATTATGAGTAAATGACAAGAGTGGTGGGAAAGGGATGACAATGAAAGACACCTGTATGGAAGAATCCAAGGGACAGTTGGTGCAGGGAGGCTGTCAAATCAACAGAGGGGTGAGGAAAGCCTACTAACCAGGATGAGATTGACCATTGGGACAGACGTAACACAACATAAAAATAACAGGAAAACATAATACTGGAAATTGTGAGACCTGTATTGAGGTATTAGATATAGTAGATCATGTTTTATTTCGATGCCAGGAATATGGGAGCTAACGGGAGAGAATGTTTGTAGAATTTAGGAAGATTTTCATGGTACAAATTAACGCAAGGACAGTGTTATGTAGACAGAATGTGGGTATAAATTGGGTGTTTTGTTTGTTAAAGGAAACGGGATTAATAAACGGGATTAATAAATAGGATTTAGACCTTCACCGTCTCTGCTCCACACCCCAGTCCAGTTGGTGTCGCTAATGCACCGGCATCATTGGTTGCCAACCGCCATTTAAAAACAAAAGAAGAATAAGAGTCGTTCGGTCGAATGAATGAATTTTGGTCAAATGAATGAATTCGTTTATGTGTAAGTGCGCAGTGAATACAGGACCCACTACCAGGGATTTTTTCCCCTCAAATCTCATGATTACAAAAGCCTTATTCACACCCACATCGTTCTCAGAAGGTTTGCTGTATAGGTCTTATATTATCGCGACTTGGCAAACAAATACGATGAATTCATGTTTGAAACGAAGTATACTCAGACGGAACAAAATGTTCGAATG
Source organism: Esox niger (assembly GCA_016801105.1). Classification (NCBI taxonomy): domain Eukaryota; kingdom Metazoa; phylum Chordata; class Actinopteri; order Esociformes; family Esocidae; genus Esox; species Esox niger. Next base: position 23,215 of record JACXGJ010001303.1, on the reverse strand, counting down.
GCCAGTAGCGTAATGTGTCTTGCAGGCGCAGCAGACATTGGCTACACACAATTCGTTCCAGAGGTCTGTTTTGATTCTTTAAAGAAACAACACTTTTAACTGTTTTTATTTTTGCAACATTGATTCTGTATCTTCCAACACGCACATAAACAATAATGGTGTTGCATAGCCGAGGACCGCGAGTAAATTATGCTTTAGGACACTGACAGCAGGTCAAAACAATGACAGTAACTCATAATAAGGAATCGAGTTAATAAAGTCTCACAAAGTATGGGTCTTTCGCTAACTGCACAACCTTACCATGCTGATGTTTATTTAGGCATATTTATTTCATGAACAACATATATAGTGACTCCCAGTATGAAAAATGCTGACGTGATGATGGAGAGACATTAATAGTTTGATTGATCAGTTCATATTTATCGATGCCTATCGTCAGTTGGGTATTCACAAGTGCATCTGCAAAGTTTGTCCCATTTCTCCCCCTGTTGTCGGGCTGCGTTCACGGGGTTTAACGTTCTGCATCCTTCGATTGACACCGACACTATGCTGAACCATCCGTTAAAAGACGAGGAAGAGGTGGGTAGGTTGTCAGCAGTTTCGGTATGTTACGGTCCTTTTAAATACGTCATTCACTGCTTCAAGTAACACCCTGTCACGCTTTGAAACACTATCAAACAGGAACAAACAACAGTATGTTCAAATAATGTTGACTGCGACCCGCCAACAGAATCCTAAAAAAAGTCTGTTCAAGAATGTATAAAACGTTTAAGCCATTTGAACGCACCTCAGGATTCTGAAACGATTCTGCCGCAACGATGACCGTCCTGACTATCACATCATCAATAAGAATAGGGCCTATCATAATACATCTGTTTTAATTTGACCATTGATATATTGTATTTACGTTAATAATGTTAATAATGGAGACCATACACACACAAGGTGTTTGGATGGCTGAAGCACTTCAACAAAGAACGAAGAACCATGAAAAACTTTGGTTGATTGTCACACACATTGGGGACCCCAAAGCAGCTTTTCTTCTCCTATTCCCTTTGACTTATTTTCTTAACCGACGGACTGGAGCTGCAGTTGTCTGGGTGGCTGCTATATCGGAGTGGCTTAATCTAGTGTTTAAATGGTAAGAGCAATGTTTATTAGGTCCAATACATATTTCGATGAACTTACCGGATGTTCCGCTTCTATCGCGACTGTGTCAACCTAATCCTTGATACTCACTGTTCTGATCTGAAAGTCTTAAACTTTTTCATACCAAGTCTTAAGGGTGACCATATAAGACATGCATATATTATCCATTCGTGACGTACGTCTCTTATTAGTCCGATCGTAAAACAAATGTCAGAACCTTTTATTATTTGGAGGATTCAGCCCATACGCAAAAATATATTGGAATATTTTTTTTAATAAAATGGAATCCTATTTTCATATATTTGTTGAATATATTTATAAAATACATTAATTTAAATATATTATGTAAATATTTGTGTACAATTTACCCTCCTAACTTCATGTCAAGTCTCCTCTATATTGGCATATATCTATGAAGTATAAAGTCTGCATAGTCTAATATATAGGAACATAAATAACACATAGGGTACATCCTCCGATTAAAATTTAATATGAGGACGTACCCTATATATTCCCATATATTTAATTCTAATAACATATGTGGAAATATATGAATGCTGCAAAAAATGTAATATTTTAATGTATTTTGATACATATGTTACTATATATATGTACAAATAAGTAATTTACATTTGCATATCGATCATTTGAATAGATGTGAATACATGCACATAGATTTTGTACAAATACATTTAAATATGTTGCTTTTTCGGATGAGAAGTATGACCTCAAACAGTTTTGACATTTTGTGATGGTCATTTTGACTTTATAGAATTTTGACTCCAATACAGGATACTCTTTGGAGAGAGGCCATTCTGGTGGATTGGAGAGTCCCGCTTATTTGATACAAACCCTCCAAAAGTCCACCAGTTTGCTTCCACGTGTGAAACAGGTCCAGGTTAGTGGCATTTTCGACAATATTAAAGGAAGCTAATGAATATCATACAGAAACCGCAACAGCATTATTGGACACATTACTGACAGTGTTAACATACAACCATGGAAAACTGTAACGCCAATATCACCTTATTACTGATGTTATTCTTCACCTCTCAGGCAGTCCATCTGGTCATGCAATGGTAACGGCAGCAGTGTGGTGGGTGATTGCTTCATCCTTGGGTTCTCTGCTCTACTCCCACACATGCAGGTATGACCATTTCATTAACTACTAAGTCAACATAATGACTTGATATCACGTTGCCGACAGTATGTTATGTGTACCTTCAGAATTCTGCCTTAGACAGTGTAGTGTCATCGTTTATTTACTGTCTGTACTTCCCTGTTCCTTTGTGTACCTTTTTCAGTGTGTTGCTATCAGCTGTTCCTTACCTGCTTTATCTGCTGGGGTTGGTGGCAGTTGGTCTCTCCCGTGTCTTCATCCTGGCGCATTTCCCTCATCAGGTCATAGCTGGCTCTTTGACAGGTCAGAATGTACCTTTGCTGCCTTGTCCAACTATTTTTTGTGGTTTAGAGCTAAAAAAAAAAAACACTACATTATAATAATAGGTGGGTAAACTCTCATCGCCGGTCGTGGTTAAAAAGAAAAACACCCTACTGTTTTCACCCAAAATATGTTTTCACAAAATTGAGTGAACTGTTAGAATACAATATAGCCCCTCACTACACCACTGGACATTCTTATTACTGCAGACACACTGAACAAATCATATTGTCAAGTTGATTATATGGATGACCAAGTGTAGGGAGAGAGAATATTCTAAATCTAGAACACCATCATTATTAAAACTGTGTCCCAATCTCTTTATTCCCAGGCTTAATTCTTGGGGTTGTTCTAAGCCGGCAGGTTCCAGAAGGTCGGCCAATGATGTTCTTTGTGAGTTCCAGCATGGGACTGCTCCTTAGTGCTTTTCTAATCCACTCAGGGCTGACTCGGCTGGGCTTCGACCTGTCCTGGTTAGTCCGCACAGTGTTTTCCCATGTCTTAAGGAAAACATCTAGAATTTAGAATATTATCAGATTTTGATTTTTTCATGGATTGCTGTTGTAGGTCTAACTGCATTTAGTTACAAATTTAACCATTTCCATTTCCAAGGTCTATTGCATTGGCAACGAAGTGGTGCTCCCAGTCAGAGTGGATTAGACTGGACACAGCCCCATTCTCCTCTCTCACCAGGGACTGTGGTGCTATCCTAGGCCTGGGGATGGCCCAGTACTGGAAGCCAGGAGGGTATACTCTCCCATGGGCTCCACGTGCCCTGTGTCTGGCCCTCTGCTCCATGGCTCTCTACCATGTCCACCGACTGCCTCTGCCAATCCAGCCACAGCCCCTGTTCTACTTCCTCTTCTTTATCAAGTACACCATTGTTCCCCAGGTGGTCATGATCTATGTCCCTGGCTTTGTGCACCTCCTCACACACAAAAAGAAAAAGGATTAAGACAACAGAGTCTCAGATCCAGCATTTTATTTTGTCATGAACGTTGTGTAAACGGAGGGAAAACGGCACTGAACGTGCACATCTGCCAAGGCTTCTAGGTTGTATCACTTCTGGTTCCATGAAATGTGTTGGTTCATTCTGCATGGGTAGGTCCGATGTTGTCTTTGTGTCAGTTAGTCTTCTGCAGCATGTGTCCCACAGGGTGACATTCTCCCTCTCTAATACCCTGTACACAAAATCCCACTTTGTTTGGTCCCAGTGTTTCACAATTAAACCCCATCGTACCAGAACAACTAGAAGCCAAACTCGCCCAGCTAAATGTGACCAGCTCTGTGATCTTTCAGTGGATCACAGATTTCCTTACCAGTAGGACAAGATGCATAACGACGGCCCGTACACATTTTGTACTTTAATCCCTCTGTATTGGAGCACAGTGAAAATGCACGCTCTCATCCTGCCATTATTCTCTCAATCCCAAGGTGTGCATCTCCCAACAGTGATTCTGCCTAGCTAGTCAAGTGTGCAGGTGATACCACTATGTTGGATCTCATCAGTGATGGCGGCATGTCTGTACTGTGGAGAGTTTGGCCCGCTCTTCGATGTCCAATGACCAGATAGGTGCAGACACTGGAGTTGTAAATATGTACATCAACAGTAAAGCCATGTATAGGATATACGCACAGCTCATGTCATTAGCACACATCTGCTGACCGCCCATTGTACATAAGCTTTATCTATATTATGTAATCTGTCCTTTTGTTGTCTCAAACAAGCAGCACCATTACATTAATGAACATTCTTCGTATGTGTAAATGTACTTGGTGAATAAAGGCAACTCTTTTGGTGATCTATTTTCTGTGAAATAGTGCCCCTTTCAGGTTAAACTAAATCACTGTACCCATTTAGAGAAGTAGATGATACTTTGCAAGGTGGCATGTAACATAAGGAATTCTGTATACTCTTATGTATATTTCATGATATCCCAACATAAATGAACGACATGCATGCGAGAGGTTTTTCAGTGGTAACAATTTTTATATGTTATTCTTCAATACATAGTTTGGACTGTACAGATTACAATCAGTTATCATGAGATAAAAACACATTCTTTTAATTGTTTTTAATTCAACTATCATCACAGCGCTCTGAAAGCTCACATGTACAGACAAGAGAACTCTGCTCAGCAAGCAATACATTAAAATAAAATTAGGAACCCTTCAGAGTTTTGCGTTTTGTCTGGTTGGAGGGAAAGGATAAAAGACATTCAGGGATAACAGCTTCTTTACTCTTATCCAAAATCACAAATGTTTATCACAGACCAGATTCAGGACACTTTATGGATATACTGTGTGTTTCTGTTTGAGATCGTGACTGCAGAAATAATAAAACATGCTTTTGAATATTTACAGCCAACTATTTTACATCAAAAATGGATAAACAAAACACCCCAAAAGTTACTCATCATAGTCCTTTTTGAAATAGTACAACTCTAAAATGTACTGTAAGGTTTTAAAGTTTGTCCAAATGAGCTTAACTGACAGTCAGGTACCGTTCTAGTCATTTCATTTGTGATTTGAATTGAAAATGAGAACCAAACATAAGCTGTCTGTGAACTGATGACAACTAACTGAACATTGAATCTGACCTACATCCTTTCACGCAGCAGTTTTCTATACTCGTACCTGCCAAATATAAAAATATGTCATGATTACAACCATACAATCTTTTCATTTGTTTCTTCAGGACTTAACCTGGAAAACTAATTTGGGGACATCTGATCGACTGTTTTTCAGTCAGAAGCGTTCACACACACACTAAGACTCATTTGAAGAGTAGCTCTAAGAGAACTGCAAAATCAGAAAATTTCCACTGGTAGTGCAGATTCAAAAGCACAGAAGCCATTTGTGCAACCTGTCTGAAGGGATCTGGGGCAGGCGAGAGGGGGATATTTTGACAGTACTGTATATACAACAGATACAGTTTGTGCTATAAAGTCTATACATCTTCATACATTTAAAAACATTGTTTGCTTTTCATATTATCATTAAGTACTTGCTTTGTAGATCAGCGTTCCTAAGACGATGTGTCATTATCCAGTATTCATTGGCAAGAAGCCCCACCCGACTTCCATTCATCCATATTCAGTAACAATTATAATGATAATAAAATAATTAAAATACATAAAGTGCAACCTTAGTTAAGAACTTCACAGGCATTTAGTGCAGAAATTGTTGAATTATAAAAAAATGTTAAAAAAACTGAAAGCAAATCATAGGATTCAGATGCAAAATAAACATTTCTTAAAAACAGTGGTTTGCGTTTAGTACTTTTTAACATCACATATTCTTCATGTCATCATGTTTTTCCTGTAAGCGTGGAATGGGGACATCTACAAACTTTGGTATTTTAATGACATTCTCTGTCCAGTCTGGCAATAAAAAAATACAGATATTGCACAAAACTATACTCCTTATACAGCTTAACCACTGCAATTCTCTCGGAAGAATAACAACATTTTACGAGCACACTGTAGGAATTCTTTCCAGTATTGTATTGGATGGGTACTAGTTTCTAGGGGATGTGTAGAAGGCCATAGCAGTTACAATGAACTTCAAACTAAAGGCAACATTATTTAGTATGTTTGAGTGAAAATACCACAGATATAAACAAACCTAATATTCATCTGAGTAAATCAAAGTTTGTAAATGTCCCTTATCACCAGCCCCAGTTCACCTTCCAAACCTTTTTTTGCATGACTAGGATGACAAAAGGTTAAAAACAGGTCAAAACAGAAACAATCCAATCCAAATGCAAACTATGTTATGTTCACACATATATACATTACTATGTAACTCAATAAATATCATTTTTTTCCCTCTAAGCACTGTAAAGTTGTTGTCATTTTGGAGCCATTTACAGTATTGAACATCATGATTATTGTATTACATATAGTATCAACCTTGAATAAGAGCACACTTTGTATTTTAAGGATAGAATATGGTGGATGGATAGTGTCCACTGGCGGAGTAAGGTAAAGGTCCCCCCAGTTTCATACTGCCCCCCGCCACAGAAATATTACGACCTAGAGTCCTGTGTGTGTAATCAGGACTGGCCTTTCTGTCACCTTTCGATGTATGTGTCACCTTCTGTAGGTGCACATTTGAAGCATAACGACAAAACAGCAGTTCCACATGTCTCGTTTCCTAACTGCCTGCCTCTGGCGTGTGTTTGTGGTAGATGCCGCTGTTCAAGAGTGGCGTGTCTTTTCTCATCCGTGATGCGCCTTTCCTCAGCCGACCTTCCTTTCGCATCTCACCCACACACGCCTGGGTCCGCCTGTCCGCGCGGGACGTTCAGACATTGGACTCCACGAAAGGTCTCTTTGGTTTGATGGGGGATGTGGGGCCCTGCCTACTTTCGCGGGAGAGCTGCCGGTACATGTTATCCTGGTAGGCCTGAGCTACGGGCAGGGTCCTGGCCACCTTCACGTCTGGATAGGTGGGCATCTGGCTCACCCGTTCCAGGACGTCCTCACCCCCTCCTCCTCGGGTACCGCCGTTGGCGAGCTTGCCCAGGGAGGACTGCTGCTGGGGCTGTGGGTAGTAGTCCTCCTCCAGGAGGTGTCCGTTCTGGGCGTTGTTCGTCTTGTTGTAGTAGGCGATGTTCCCCAGCGAGGTGGGCGGGCTGTAGGACGAGACCTGCTGGGCCAGCTGGCCGGGCGATGTGGGGCTGATACCGGAGTCCATGGAGGTCATGACCCAGGGCCGCTGGGACGAAGGCTGCTGCAAGTACTGAGTCTGGTGAGTCCGGGCCGTCTTGTCTATTATGCCCATGAAGGGCGTGGTCCGCGAACGGGTGCCTTCACCGTGGTACAGCACCCCGCCACCTCCCTGGGGGGGCGAGATTGGGGAGACGTCATCATTGCAAGAACGCTCATAGCCTTCGTAGCCCTCATAGCCCTCATAGGCCACCTGCAGTGGGATCTCCATCCCTTGGACGGACGAGGAAGGCCTGAAGCCCGGGGCTAGATTGCAGGCAGAGCCCGCTGTGGAGATGTTGTTGCTGGAGGGGGAGAAACGGAGACCAACGCTCTGGGAGTGGATAAGAGGCCGGGGAGTGGAGATGTGCTGTTTGATCTCTGCTGGGTTGGCGCTGATTGGCCGCCTGACCATGTGGCCGATCTCTGGCGATCCCAGCTGGCACTGGGGCATGACACTGTTTTGGCGCTCCAACTCGTGCTTGGCGACCGGGTAGTATGCGGCCGACTGGCTGCGGCTGATCTGGGGGGTCTGGCTGTAGCGGACGCCACCCTGGACCCCTTGTACGCCTCCAGTGGTACGGTAGGCAGAGGACGGGCGCTGAGGTAGGTCGTCCTTTATCAGACCCTCTATCACCCCTCCCCGGCCGCCATGCTGACAGATGGCCCCTGCTGACAGGCTGGACTGGGGCATGGAGCGGCCATCCAGGGAGGGCTGGTACACCAACCGGCTCTGGCTCTCCATCGCCACGTCCATGGAGCCACCTTGGTAGCGCATCGGGTGGCCCATCTGGCCGTAGGAGTTGCTGGGCTGATTGGTGCGAACGATCTGTGCCATGGATGGCTGGAGGCGCAGGCCCTGGGCCTGGTGGTGCTGAGAGGCTTGGTGTAGAAGCTGGGCCTGGTGGTGCTGCTGGGAGGCCTGGTGGTGCAGTTGGGCCTGGTGGTGCTGGTGGGTCTGGAGTGTGTCGTGGTGCAGGGAGGCCTGGTGGTGCAGGGAGGGCTGGTGGTGCAGGGAGGCCTGGTGGTGCAGGGAAGGCTGCGAACTCAGCTGGAACGACCTCTGGCTGCTCATCTTAGACAAGGGAATGGGTTCCTGCTGGTAGCGCACCGGAGAGCCCGACTGGGACCTGTACAGACACACGCTCTCCACCGGGGGGCTGGCTCGGTACTGGCTCTCCACCGGAGGGCTGGCTCGGTACTGGCTCTCCACTGGGGGGCTGGCTCGGTACTGACCCTGGACCGCACACCGGCGGAGTGGAGAGAGCGGCGGGCTCTGATGGCCGTGGTCCATCCCCTGGCTGACCCCTCCTCCGCTGTCCCCGACAGTAGGTGGGCTGAAGCGGTAGGCGCTCTGGTGCACCGGGGAGGTTGGTGGGCTGTGCCGGTAGTGGGAGTTCTGGTGGGCGGGGGAGAGGGAGGGCGGCGACGGAGGCTGGTAGCTCTGGCTGCCCGGGGAGGACATGGGGCTCGGGCGGCCGAAGTCATAGACCTGACCCCCGGACGAGCGGCAGGCTTGGTCGTGGCCGGTCGGCGAGAGAGGGGGACTGTGGATGACCGGCAGGCCGGAGGGGGTGGAGCGCGGCTCTCTGTCCAGAGGCAGACCCAGACCACCCATAGACATGGCCTCCAGCTCCTGCTCTAGGTAGTCGTCATCCTCAAACAGGTCCTGGACCGGCTCCATGTCCTCCAGCCGGGGCTCCGGCGGAGGAGGGAGCTCTATGGGGAGTGGCAGGGAGGACAGGGACATCTCTTCCTCGTCCGGTGGAGGAGAGGGCGGAGGAGATGGCGGCGGCTCCAGCTTCTGTGCGTCCTCCTCCTCCTGGGCAAGCTGCCTACACTCCTCCTCCACCCGCTGCAGGAGGCGCTGGATCTCGCGGTGGTTGGGGCTCTGTTTCATGGCTTCATTCAGATCCTCTAAGGCTTCAGGGAACTGCCTGCAGGTTCACAGAGCATGGTGGGAAGTGGGGGAGGTTTAGATTCTCACATGGAAATATTGTATTTCCACAACACTGATTTTATTCATGAAAATGAAACAATGGGGCGATTCAAATAAATGCCCTTTAGGAACTGCTTACAAAGGCAGGAGGGGAGGGCTTATATAAACCTGTGCAATTAATGAAATGTTTGTTAATTATTGTATTGACTTTCAAAACCGGTATAAAAACGGACTCATTTCAAAACAATCTATCAGTGTAGGAGGGAAGTGGTTTGATGAGAAAATAAAGGTGGATGGGAAGTGGAACATGTAAACCATCATATTGAGGATGGAGGGAGAATGAATGGATGCGTACCTGCTGCTACGCTTGGCCCGGGCTCTGGCATAGTACGCTTCGTACGATTTGGGTTTCAGTTCGAGCGCCTTTGTGGCAAACTCCTCAGCCATCCCAAAGTCCTGAGAGTCAGTCAGATAGAAACCCATCATTCCACAGAGATGTTAGTATACAGGACTATATGGCAAGCCGTTTTAACATTTATTCCCTAGGCTTGACTCTTCGGAATAAACATGACAGATAATGTAATTTTGACTAGTCAGAATTTTGATTCAAGATATCTGTAACGTCATTCCGACTAGGCAAAACTACAGTTAAAGCTATCTGTAATCCAGTTTTGACTAGTCAAATTGAATTACAGATATCAGCAGTAACCTCACTGAAAACGACACTCGACTCGTCACACATCCTAAATGGAAAGTGAAGATATCTGTAATTTGGTTTTGACTAGTCAAAAATATAGTTGCAGATATCTCAAACATCATTATGCCTATTTCGAATTGTTTGGCATGATGTTGCTCAGGCGATGCTTCCGATCATATTGGCCAAACAAGGCATTTCGGTGTTAGCAGCAATGGCGGTTTCAGTTGTGGATAGATCATAAAATAGTAAAAGAATGTCATGAAATAGCACAAGCTAAATCATCGGGTTTGTGGCAAACAATGTTTTTTTTTATTGTCTTTTTGAAGAAAGTACATTTTCTATATTTCTTGCTAACAGCGCCTGTCATGCACAGCCTGCAGCTTTAAAAATTCTGTCAAAAACTAGAACTTCAGCCTCACGCAGGTCTGACATGGTGGTTAATTCTTGACATACAGTTGAAGAGTAGTAGCAAATACAATCAAGCTACTCACTCCCGCCCCTGCATCCTACATGTAACTACAGATATCTGCAACATAATATTTTGTAACTCCAATTCAAGATATCTGTAATTACATTTTGACTAGGCAGAATGAAAGTCAAAGATATCACCAATTTGAGATATCTCCAATCTATAGCTTGATAATAGATACCAACAATTACATTATGACTGGCTGTAATTTCAGTTCAAGATATCTACAACTGATTTAACTATAATTCAGTTGAAGCTATCAAGAATAGACATTGCGGATATCTGCAATTGATTTAAAGATATCTGTAACGAGAAACCCCATAGACATGAAAAACTGATTATTCCAAATTTCCAATTTCAGATATCTCCAACTGTCGTTCACATCAGAATGACATTATAGAAATCTTGGATAGGAGTTTTGACTTGGCGAAATTGTGCGGCAGATATCTGTAAGGAATATCCAGCCTAGCAAATAAACGTTAAAAGGGTTTGCCATAGAACTATAATGCTTATTACCTACCATACCATACAAAATGACATACAGTGAGCATATAGAGTGGGGCAAAAAAGTATTTAGTCAGCCACCAATTGTGCAAGTTTTCCCACTTAAAAAGATGAGAGTGGCCTGTAATTTTCATCATACGTACACGTCAGCTATGAGAGACAAAATGAGAGGGCTTAACTCAAGTGGCTTCTTGCTTCAGAGAGTAGGGCTCTGGTGTTACGGAGTGCACAGTGTAATGAATAGGGTACAGTTTGGTATGCAGTTTGTGCATCATTATGGACCCGATCTCTGTGTTCCCACAAAGTGACATTTCCCTCAATTTGTCGACATAATCATATATATGATTATAATCATTGAACAGAAATGGAAACCCTGTATTATATGAGGATATAAAACCCTGTATTATACACGTTTCTTTTTTCCCACAAAAATATACAGTGGGGCAAAAAAGTATTTAGTCAGCCACCAATTGTGCAAGTTCTCCCACTAATAAAGATGAGAGAGGCTTGTGATTTTCATCATAGGAACACTTCAACTATGAGAGACAAAATGAGAATGAAAAATCCAGAGAATCACATTGTAGGATTTTTAATGAATTTATTGGTAAATTCCTCGGTAAAATAAGTATTTGGTCACCTACAAACAAGCAAGATTCCTGGCTCTCACAGACCTGTAACTTCTTCTTTAAGAGGCTCCTCTGTCCTCCACTCGTTACCTGTATTAATGGCACCGGTTTAAACTTGTTATCAGTATAAAAGACACCTGTCCAAATCCTCAAACAGTCACACTCCAAACTCCACTATGGCCAAGACCAAAGAGCTGTCAAAGGACACCAGAAACAAAATTGTAGACCTGCACCGGGCTGGGATGACTGAATCTGCAATAGGTACGCAGCTTGGTGTGAAGAAATCAACTGCGGGAGCAATTATAAGAAAATGTAAGACATACAAGACCACTGATAATCTCCCTCGATCCGGGGCTCCACACAAGATCTCACCCCGTAGGGTCAAAATGATCACAAGAACGGTGAGCAAAATCCCAGAACCACACGGGGGGACCTAGTGAATGAGCTGCAGAGAGCTGGGACCAAAGTAACAAAGGCTACCATCAGTAACACACTACGCCGCCAGGGACTCAAATCCCGCAGTGCCAGATGTGTCCCCCTGCTTAAGCCAGTACATGTCCAGGCCTGTCTGAGGTGTGCTAGAGAGCATTTGGATGATCCAGAAGAGGATTGGGAGAATGTCATATGGTCACATGAAACCAAAATAGAACTTTTTCGTCGTGTTTGGAGGAGAAAGAATGCTTAGTTGCATCCAAAGAATACTATACCTACTGTGACGCATGGGGGTGGAAACATCATGCTTTGGGGCTGTTTTCCTGCAAAGGGACCAAGACAACTGATCCATGTAAAGGAAAGAATGAATGGGGCCATGTGTTGTGAGATTTTGAGTGAAAACCTTCTTCCATCAGCAAAGGCATTGATGATGAAATGTGGCTGGGTCTTTCAGCATGACAATGATCCCAAACACACCGCCCGGGCAATGAAGGAGTGGCTTCGTAAGAAGCATTTCAAGGTCCTGGAGTGGCGTAGCCAGTCACCAGATCTCAACCCCATAGAACATTTTTGGAGGGAGTTGAAAGTCCGTGTTGCCCAGCGACAGCCACAAAACATCACTGCTCTAGAGGAGATCTGCATGGAGGAATGGGCCAAAATACCAGCAACAGTGTGTGAAAACCTTGTGAAGACTTACAAAAAACTTTGACCTCTGTCATTGCCAACAAAGGGTATATAACAAAGTATTGAGATGAACTTTTGTTATTGACCAAATACTTATTTTCCACCATAATTTACCAATAAATTAATTAAAAATCCTACAATGTGATTTTCTGGATTTCTTTTCTCATTTTGTCTCTCATAGTTGAAGTGTACCTATGATGAAAATTACAGGCCTCTCTCATCTTTTTAAGTGGGAGAACTTGCACAATTGGTGGCTGACTAAATACTTTTTTGCCCCACTGTACTAAAACATGGAATGTGGACAGCCCATAGAGCTCTGCTCTGAAACACTACACCATATTACTGAACCCATTGTCAGAGGCCACCGACTTACATTCATTTTCCTCCGACACCGGGACAGATTGAGGAAGATGGACACCTTGAGCTCCCTGAAGGTCTTGAGGTCGTCGCTGAAGCCTTCGCGGGGGAACTTTTTCAGGGCATACTGATAGCGCTGCGCAGCCTCCTTCACCTTTCCCTTCTGTGGACCGCATAAACAGACAACATGTGTGTACCGCTGACCATCCAAACCAACAGAGGAACATGCCCGTCTAAAGTCACACGATGTCTGATGGAAAACCTATCGTGTTTCGTGTAACAGCGTTTTTTTCTGCCTGGGACTCCATCATGCATTGAGGTTGAGGGGCTCTAACCTTGTAGAAGCCGTCGCCTTCCTCGATCAGCTTGCTTAGTAGGATGATCATGATGTCAGGTTTGGAGGTCGCCATGGCCCACGTGGCCGGGCCTGAGGAACACAGGACAAGACGGAGAGGAATGAGAGGACTGAGAAAAGGCGAGAGAAGGGCAGAGGAGGAGGACCACAGCAATCACATGACAACGGGGACAGGAACAAAAAACAAAATGGCGGTAATGACAGAGACAGACAGGCCTCCCTCCACTGCAGAGGAAAAGAAGCGGTTCACTCTATTAAGTGTACTAACATACGTACAACGTTGGGACAACACCTTTGTGTTGTTAGGCCCAAACCGAAATGTGGAAGATTACAGATCTACTACAAATGATGCAACTGGTAAAGGCTCGGTCGCTTCGTTTCTAACCGATTGTCTTATGTCAGCTGGCGTCACACCCACGCGGCGCTCGTTCTTCAAGCGACCGCCATCTGATGTAAGACAATTCCTCTACCCAGGGCGACATGTCACGCAGGGATTCTCGACAACACTTAAAGCACATTTACTGAGAGATTTAGAGGGAGATGAAGACAAGGTGGGCGGGCTTCTTGCAAAAGGAGAAGACAAACGGCAGGTAGACAAGGGGGGCACCAGACCTCAGCAGACCAGGGAGACGATAGAGAGGGGAGGAGGTGGGAATGGGACGTCTGACTGGCCTAGCTGACACTAAGGAAGGTTCTAGGCTAACACGTACATTGTAACCTTGGGAACCGTGGATAGTGGGTAAAAGGCAGCACGGATGCATGCAGTTAAACTAGATCTTATTACCAAGAGGAGGGAATAGGAGAGGTTCAACATGCATCTGTGAGATGAAAATAGAAAAAAAACACCTTGATACAATGTAGTGTGCCAGAGGCTGGGCATGCTGTCATATCTTATCATCAATCAAGTAAATGTGAACATTCACTTCAAAATAAAAGACCTTCTAGTTATAGATACTGCTGCCAGGCAAGGATTGAATCTGATCATGGATTATATGCATCGCTGCTTTGGAAAGCCATTTCCAGGAGAGCCGACATGCAACAGTTATTGCGAATTGGAAACCCGTGAAATGTGGAACATTGCTTTTAAAAGTCTATACTTAAAACCCACGATCAGCCTGAATCCCAACCTCGGTGGGCACATTAACACCTGAGTGCCATTTCTTAGTATGGGTTTTGTAGTTGGGGGTTTGCAGCTAAGCTGGCCTGCCGACACTTTTAGACATCATGACGACACAGAGACAACACAGAAAGATTAGGTAGAGCTGTCAAAATGCCTGCTCGGGTGAGATGTCGACAGCCTTGGGATTACCTCTGGGCCGACTGGGCAGCGTCTGACATCCTGGTACCGCAGAGAGGTAAGGGGAGGGGACATGAGCAAGGAAAGGGGGGGACGGAGAGAGCGTGGGCCAGAGTAGTCAAAGAAGGGAAAATAGAATAAGGTGCGTGGGTGTGGGTGGGAGAGAAAGAGCAAGTGGGAAAAAAGACAAATGTGATGGCAGAGGAGGACGAGGAGTGAGAGAATGAACAGAAAAAAGCAGCAGTGAGAGGCGGGGATAAGTGCTCCGGCGGAAATAAGAACGAGACACAGGAAAAACAAAAACCACACTGCCAGCACTAACCGCCACCTGTCTCCAAGAGACCAGAGAGCAAATAGGAAATAGCGAAGGAGAGCGAGAGAACGAAAAATCGAGGGGAACAAGGAACAAGAAAACGGAACCAGAGTTGAGAACGAGAGGAAGAGGGAGAGACAGCAGCAGAATCCAGATGTGGCTCTGGCTAACAGTAATGCAGACATACAGATCCGAGGCAGAAATAGAACAGGATGAGTACGGTGCCGCGGCAGCCAAGAATCTCGCAGGGGGGATTAAGGGAATCGGCATTCGACTGCATCTAAATTCGCGATAGTGTTTAAAAAACACCCAACAGTGGCGCTATGGACAGATTCGTTCTTTTCAGAGAGTGGTGTCAACACATCCCAAATGACAGTCAACTCCCTCCAAAGTACACTATTTTTGACCCAGGGCCATAGGGTGCCATTAGGGACAAAGATAGTACTTGGGCTAACACAGTGGTTCCCAACCAGGGGTACTATGACCTCTGGGGGTACTTGGCCTATCAACAAGGAGCCCTTGAGAAGACTCATGACACCATTAGCTTACTTGTAAAATACACAAGGGGGTAAATCAGGGGTACTCTGAGCAAGAGTACAACACATTCTGTTGGCGGTATAGAAATTGGTTTGGGAACCGCTGGTGCAATGCTAACAGGCAAATCTCCTTACCTATTTTGGCTCCTTTCTTGAGCAGGGTGACTACCACCGCTGTGTTCCTGCAGCCCACGGCTCGGTCCAGAGGACGCATCCCGCTGTAGTCCACATGCTCAATCATGGCTCCCTGGTCCACCAGGAACTGGACCTGAGGTGACAAAACGCAGACAGTGGAACATGGACAACCGTGGAGGAGAACGGAGAGTTTATGGGAGAGTCTATTGATAAATATGAACAAACACAAAAACATCTACAACACAATATATTTTGACGCATGCAGATGAAGAGCTGACA
This sequence comes from Esox niger, assembly GCA_016801105.1. NCBI lineage: Eukaryota > Metazoa > Chordata > Actinopteri > Esociformes > Esocidae > Esox > Esox niger. The sequence continues at coordinate 7,290 of JACXGJ010001303.1, read as the reverse complement.
TGAAATCCAAGTGTTTCTCGTCGGTTCCTATTGTTGCGGAGTCACTCACCACCTCCGAGTCCCCATAGAAGGCAGCCAGGTCAAGGGGCGTGCGTCCGTTTTTGTCAGCGTGGTCTGTAGCCGCGCCTCTCTCCACCAGACAGCGCACCACAGGCAGGTGACCCTTCAAACAGGCCCAGCTCAGGGCCGTCAGCCCCTCTTTGTCCACCAAAGGAAGGGACGCGCCTAAAAGGAAAAGAGTTGGGGTTAAAGGAGTGTTGGTGAAAGGTAAGTCGGTCTTTTCTTGTTTTCCCCCCTTCCTGAATTTCTATTGTCTCATCTCCTTGTGTTGTCATATCCAATTCCTGTTTATGGCCTGGCCTTGTTAAAAGCAACTCCCCGCAGCTTGGGTAAGTCGATTTGGACGGGTTACATCCTGCCAGGCCACTCTGCCTCTTATCCCATCGCCCTCTCAACCAGTAAGTTGGCCGGAGCTGCTAGAACACAACATGGCAATGTATTCCTCGCTGACCCTGCCCCGATGGCGCTACGCCGGCAGAGGCCTTTGCTGGACTCCCGAGCACGGTTTCTATGCCACAACTAAGGTTTTTCCTCTGGTCACAATGGCGCAACTGTACTGCAATATAAAAAAATATATCTAAGCACCGTTCATTCATATTGGTAATTTCCTTTTTTAATTCACTTGCTGCTCGATCACTGAAGTCCACAGTGTCCACATGGCTCCATGAAGTTCTAAGGGTTGGCTATACCGCGAGGGAATGAGAGACCCGACAATTTAAAGCAGCGGGTGTTTCGCTACTCTGCCACACTCCTTTATTAAAGTTCCATTCTGAGGCGCTGTGAGACCAGACGGTTCAGCTGAGGACAGCACGTTGGTGGGCTGGATTACACTGGCTGATGGGTATCTGGGTGCTGTTGTTTTACATCTACCTTGTGCCAATAGGAACTCCACAGTGCCTAGGTGACCCTCTGAGGCAGCCATCATCAGAGGGGTTCTGCTCTGCTTGTCGGCCAGGTTCACGTCAGCGCCATGATTCAGGAGCAGGTCCACGATCTGAGAGGAGACAAAGACCATGTTAACTTCCTCGCCAAGTGTTGTAGTACACAGCCTCACGGTTCCACCTCGTCTGATTCAAAACGCTGCTGTAAAGAGGCATGATGCCTCAAAGGTCTTGTATGCAACCACGTCTTTCTTCTGTAAGTGTTTTATTTTTCGGTCTTTTAACTTGTCAAAGGGCCTTGTGGAGCGCAACGGGTGTCCATGTCTCACCTGCCAGTGTCCCTGACGGACGGCGCTGAACAAGGGGACGATTCCCAGTCTGTTGGGCTGACCCACCGCTGCTCCCTGCTCCAGAAGCAGCCTGCAGACGTCTAGCTTCCCACGGCCGGCCGCAGCGGTCAGAGCTGCAGGAAAACAAGGACACGCCATGTAACACAACGCAAGCCACCATTTTGGAGATGACGCAGTGCAAGGCTCCCTCTCGAATGGCCCTCCGGAATCTCCCATAAGGACGAAAGCGATTTGAGGTCTGGTCACTAATATGGTCAGTGCGCATTGTGAATCGTCAGCAGCCAAACTTGTTAACAATTATCTCTGTTTCGAAGTTAACCAAATGTCATCTTCTATCAAATACAGTGGATAAAATGTCTACACACCCCTATTAATATGCCAGGTTTTTGTGATGTGACATTGAATGAGACTAAGAAATATAACCTATAATGTGAACAATTCAATTGAGAAACAAACTGAAATCTTCAAGGGGGAAAAATGAAAACCTTACAATAACCTGGTTGCATAAGTGTGCACACCCTCTTATAACTGGGGATGTGACTGTGTTCAGAATTAACCAATCACATTCAAACTGATGTTAAATAGAAGTCATTACACACCTGCCATCATTTAAAATGACTCTGATTAATCACAAATAAAGTTCAGCTGTTCTAGTAGGATCTTCTAGGTTGCATCTCAGAGCAAAAGCCAGGGTCCGCAGAGAGCTTCCAAAGCATCAGAGGGATCTCATTGTTGAAAGTCAGTCAAGTGTACAAAATAAATTTCAAAGCATTAGATATACTATGGAACACAGTGAAGACAGGCATCATCAGGTGGAGAAAATATGGCACAACAGATACATTACCAAGAACTGGAAGTCCCTTCAAAATTGATGAAAAGACGAGATGAAAACTGGTCAGGGAGGCTTCCAAGAAACCTACAGCAAAATTAAAGGCACTGCAGGAATTTCTGGCAAATTCTGGCTGTGTGCTGCATGTGCCGAAATCTCCTGTATTCTTCATATGAATGGGCTATGGGGTAGGGTGGCAAGACAGAAGCCTTTTCTTACAAAGAAAAACATCCAATCCCAGCTGAAGTTTGCATAATCAAACAACATCCAGTCTCCCAAAAGCATGTGGGAAATTGTGTTATGGTCTAATGAAACTAAGGTTGAACTTTTTGCCATAATTCCAAAGGTATGTTTGGTGCAAAAACAACACTGCACATCACCCAAAGAACACAATAGACACAGTGAAGCATGGTGGTGGCAGCATCATGCTTTGGGGCTGTTCTCCTTCAACTAGGGCCTTTGTCAGCGTGGAGGGAATTATGAACAGTTTAGAATACCAGGCAAGTTTTGGCACAAACCGTTAGAAAACTGAAGATGAAGTTCACCTTTCAGCATGACAATGACCCAAAGCACACATCCAAATCCACAAAAGCATGGCTTCACCAGAAGATGATTAACATTTTGGAATGGCTCAGCCTGAGCACAGATCCAAATGAACATCTGTGGGGTGATCTGAAGAGGACTGTGCACAGGAGATGTCCTCGCAATCTGACAGATTTGGAGACCTTTTGCAAAGAAGAGTGGGCAGATATTGCTACATCAAGATGTGCCATGCTAATAGACTCCTACCCAAAAATAGTGAGTGCTGTAATATAATCAAAAGGTGCTCCAACAAAGTATTAGTTTAAAGTATTAATGTGCACACATGCAATATTTTTCATTTTTCCCCCTCAAAGATTTCAGTTTGTTTTTCAATTGAACTGTTCACATTATAGGTCACATTAAAGGTGTCAAAAGTTCTAACATGATTTATCTTTGTCCCATTTTTTTACATCACAAAAACCTGGCATTTTAACAGGGGTGTGTAGACTTTTTATATCCACTGTATATTTTATAAAGCACTTTTTACAAGAGCAGATGTCTTTAAGAATGTACAGATAACAGCCTGAAACCACAAAGAGCAAGCAACAATGGTTAATACACAATGGCTAGTCATGGTAGCCAAAGTAATGAGCAAATGGGCCTGTTTAGCTTTTTTATCCACAATCTCAAACCTGACAAACTTGACTCGGTTTGTAGTATGACCTCGATTTGTTACACCACAACATACTTTCCTATAAAGATATGAGCCATATTACACCTCCTGACAGTGTTTGAGAAACGTGACCTACGGCCATTACGCGGGAGTCATTCCTATAATACGATCTTCTACAGCTTTGCTACACAAGCAGAGAACGGTAGAGAACGTCCTAATTGTGTAGAGTGAGTAAATGGGCATGTTAAGTCATTTAACGGACTGAGTCATATCTAATCTCATATCAAAGTGTTCCGCCACCGGACAGCGAGAACACGGGGACACATGGGGATCATGTCGTGTTATAGAACCTAATTTCACTCCGTCACTATAATACCTACAGGCACGATGTATGTCCTTTGTGAGGATGCAGATTTATGCTAAGTAGTTGCTAAGTGGAGAGTGGGAGCAGACAGTAGCACGACGTCTACAGTGTGAATTTAACTGCTTGAGTCATTAGAACTGTTTGCCTCACCCATGCCCCCCCCCCCCATCTCTCTGTCTCTCTTTCTCTCCCTCTCTATCACTGTGTATCTTACTGTTGTTTTCTCATGCTGTCACTGTCTCTTTCTCACAGTCTCTGTTTTTCAACCACTCTCTCTCTCACTCTCTCTCTCAGTCTTGGTACAGAGAAGAATGGACAAGCTTGATGACATGGACGAAGCCTTGATGACAAATCGAGTCTATTTGTCATCAAGGCTTCGGCTTAAGGGGATCTTGATCAAATCAATTAATTTTGGTAATAATAGCTTGAAATATCTGAATTGTTTCTCATGTAGGAATCGCACAGTCATCGTTGAGCACCCTAGAGAGGACAGGACCCAGGCATGCTCCTCCCTCATCCCTCAGAGACCAACAGCACGATCCTGTCTGTCTGTGCTCTCATGACACCGCTGAACAGTTGGCCTGATATCAGCCAGCCTCTGTCAGTCTTGCGCAGTAGCAACCGCAGAGCAAATCTCCTTCTTTTATCTGCAGTGCAGCTCTCACTCTAAGGTCTGCTGAGAATCCTAGCAGAATAAGTATGGAATTTGCTAAGAAGTTTTATTTATGCAGTGACTTACTGTTAGTTCTAGCCAAAATAAACATATTGTATCTAAGTGTAGAAATATTCCTGGTCAGGAAAGCAGCTCCATAAGGGTGGAGACGACGCTAACCTTGATAATTATTACCCTAATTCCAAAACGGAAGGTTTCGTATTGCTCACACTGCAATTTAAAGACATTGGTAAAATATAAAAAAATATATATTTATTTTAATTCTGAAAATGTTGTACTATGTACCCACTGACAATTAACCAGTGCCCTTTCCAATTTGCAGTCCGAAATCCAAGCATAAAAGAACTCACTATTGGATAGCAATTAATTAGTAACAGCAAACAAAACAATATACATGCTGTTTTCTAGGAGCCATAACTCAGACTTAAATTACATTGAAACTGCTTACTGAACTGAAAACAACTTGTTCCCTCATAAATATCTTGTTATTTGGATAGTTAATTTGTGTTTTATATTGTTTTCAGAAGTAAGAAGGCTGCAGTCTGAGTATGACCTTGCTTTTAAATCAACGGTACATTGAAAAGTGATCAAAAACCCTTTTGTAAATAAATACAACAAGACAGCAAGGATCCTTTCTGTGCAAACCAGAAATCTGTCCATATTTTAGTGGTCACCACAGTTCATCTTTAAGCCCTGACTAAACATTAGGTTAAAATTCCAAAGGCAACCCTAAAGCCAATAATTAAACACAAGAAATAATAACCAAAATATATTAATTTATTCTGAATACATGGCTGTGGGTAAAACGTGTCTTTCTGATGACTGAATTAGTTTGATGGGTTGAACACTGTATTGCCACCAGGCTGCAGACTACATTATCCGTTCTAACAAGCATATAAAAAAGGTTGAAACTGCTACTGCAAAGCATACCTGTCTCTCCCCACAGTGTGTCAAAATTGTTGATCTGAGCACGTTCTACCTCCTCCTCATCCTTTTCTGGCAGGTCCAGCAGATAGGACACAATCTATAAAGTACATAATTACATTTTACAGTTAAAACAGGTAGGACACAATCTGTAGAGTACATAATAACATTTTACAAGCAGGACACAATCTGTAAAGTACATAATTACATTTTACACTTAAAACAGGCAGGGCACAATCTGTAAAGTACATAATTACATTTTATACTTTAAGTAGGAAGGACACAATCTGTGAAATAGATAATTAGATTTTACAGTGAAAACCTATTGGACACAATCTGTAAAGTACATAATTACATTTTATACTTAAAGTAGGAAGGACACAATCTGTGAAGTAGATAATTATATTTTACAGTGAAAACAGATAGAACACAATCTGTAAAGTGCTTAGTTACATTTTAAACTTAAAGCAGGAAGGACACATTCTGTGAAGTAGATAATTATATTTGACAGTGAAAACAGCATTGAACGCTGGAAGCCAGGCAAGCCCAGGACAGAGAGGCCCGGCTTACCTCTGTGTATCCCATGCTGGCTGCTGCCACCAGGGCTTGCTGGACGGCATGGCTCTTGCTGAAGGCCCCTTGCTGTGGCTGTTGTCCCATGGCCCAATCACACTGGATGAGGAACTTGACCACCTCCATGTGGCCCCTGAGAGCAGCATGCACCAACGCACACTGGCCATTCTTATCCAGGTGGTCCACCTAATAATGCGCACACACACACACACACACACACACACACACACACATCCTTGAAACATTTAAACAGATGCCAGAATCTGAAGAACCACAAACATTAACAAACACTCTCTCTCTGTCCCACCTCAACATTTTTCTCCCTCCCTTATTCCCCCCCCCCCCCTCACCTTGGCTCTCCGGCGACACAGCACGGTGACGATGGTGATGTGTCCCCCGGAGGCGGCGTAGCCCAGCGGGGTGAGACCACTCTCGGAGGGCTGGTCCACAGAGGCCCCGTACTCCAACAGCAGCCCCACCATGTCCATGTACCCCAGGTGGGCGTGGACACACAGCACCGGGGCGTTGTTCAGGACCTCCGTGCGGTAGTTCACATTGGCACCGCCAAGCATCAGTAATCTGCTGACCTGCACACAGACAGATTGTATGGTTAAACTTAAAAAGAAAACCAGTTGTTCATCAGAAGTCTGCCGACCTGCACACAGACATAACACAGTGTGGTAGACAGAAGAAAAAAAATCCAGGGGAAAAACAGTTTTCTCGGCACATGTTTAATTCATTGGAAGGAACAGCTCCTCGGCCGATAAAACCTGATTTGGAATACACTGGAGTTTACTGGCCCCCTGTCAAAAGGAAAATTGAAAACCCTGATAAAGGCAACACAGCTGTCAAAATTTTGGTATCTATTAAATTGCATTGGAGCATGGAATGTATGGCCTTTCTTTCCAGACAGAAAGCAGAACCTGGATTTTGGGATTTTGGTGCAGTAAGTTACCTTGATGTTAGGAGTGTACAGGTTAAAGAAGCGAAGTGAGTTACCTTAATGTTGGAGTGATGAGGTTAAAGCGGTATGGTAAAGTAAGTTACCTTAACGTTAGGAGTGAAGAGATTAAAGGGGTAAAGTAATTTACCTTAACGTTAGAAGTGAAGAGATAAAAGGGGTAAGTAAGTTATTAAACTCTTCTGTTGATTACTCAACATTTTTGGAAAGGAAAGAAAACATACATACATACATATACATATATACATATACATATATACATACACATACATATATATACACCCATATATATGTATATACGTGTGTATATATATATATATATACACACACACACACACACACATTGGATTTATATATATATATAAGGCCCACAGAACCAGGATACATAAGCTTTGCATATATATATATATATATATATATATATATATATATATATATATATATATATATATATATATATATATATATATATATATATAT
>JACXGJ010001302.1:0-88101 GCA_016801105.1 Esox niger | reverse complement strand
ATGGCTCTCCCCTGACTTTGGTTGCATAACTTTTGTTCTTGAACATCATCAGAACAGGAAGCTAACACCTAGAACATGTTGCTGGTACTGTGATGGAAATTCCATCGAAAGACACTTTTCGGAGTAAGAACAGAGACAAATTATTTTGGCACAATTAGAAGTTTATTTGCAAATAGAGAGACTCGTCAAACGCTTACAGAATAATCATTCGAGGAGCATCTAAAGGAAAATACAACAACGGTCAGTATTTAAATCTGTTAAAGGGGTGTTGTGAGATGCTACCCATCTGTGCTTACTCAACAGAACATATTTCCTTTGTTCTATTACTACCTAGGCTTCACACAAAGTGCAGGCTATCCTTCTCCACATGGGTAACCACTTCAACTCTGTTAGGGCTTGCAGCATCCGGACAGACAACAGATGCCCTAAAGAGTTACACAGATGGGCATATCAATGAGTAACCCTATAATATGTCGATACCAGTCAATGATGCCCCCTAGGCAAATACAGGTCCCCCTCTCCTCTATTTCCTAAGGAACAATGGACAGATACCCTTATTGGTTTAGTCAGTTGAGCAGATGGTCAGAGTACCCAGTGATCCTCGGACATTATACAGATGTGTGTTGTGATGGAAATTTCATCGATAGACACTCAAAGGAGTAAGACAGAGACAAAATTATCTTGGCACAATTAGCAGTTTATTTGCAAATAGAGAGACGCGTCAAATGCTTACCGAATAATCATTCGAGGAGTCTCTAAAGGAAATTACATGTACAGCTCGTATTTATAACAGTCAAAGGGGTGTGGTATAATGCTCCACCTCTGTGCTAACTCAATAGAATACATTCCTTTTGTTCTATTACCACCTAGGCCTGACACAAAGGGCATACTGTCCTTCTCCACATGGGTAACCTCTTCAACTCATAGAGGGCTTACAGCATCCTGCCATATTGTTCCCTGTTCTGTTTACCTAAAGGGACAACTGCCCCTACTGTCCCCCACAATCACATTCCTAAGGAACAAAGGACAGATACCCTTAATGGTTTAGGCAGTTGAGCAGATGGTCAGAGAACCTAATGATTCCCTGAAATAACACAGATGCATGTCACAACCAAAGACCAGAGTTACATACCAGGTAATAGATAAGCAAACATGTCTCCAAAATTCATTAGTTAAGAAATTGCCACAACAGTGTGCACACACTCAGTTGTCTGTGTACAGGCAGTGACATGATGTATCCTCAGAAAAGGGGTTGTGATGTCCCGATCTGTTGAAAGTATAACTGCAAAACAATGCTTAGTGTGGTTCAACAGTTCATCGCACTTACATCCACTTGATATTGTTCCGTGATCTCCCAAAAAAGAAGATAGTAGATCAGTCCGGAAAACTTGTGGATCTTAGAAGTTTTATAATTAGAGTGAAGCGTACACCTTATTCAGACAAGTTTCCATAAAAGTCAATGTCAATGTTCCTTTCCCATCCAGAACTGGGTTGTTTGATGTTTCATACAATGTGTTATATTCATTCCCAATAGCACATGGCAGTGGAATGTGATTCCATTGCCCGATCAGACTTGACTTTGCTTAGCCAAATAAAAAAATCTATGCTATTCCACCACGAAAATGTTAGACCTTACGTCAAACAAACAGTTTACAAATAAACCAATTAAAAACATACTGTAGATGGAAAATGTAAAACATAACAAAAGCCTATGCTCTGTTATAACTGTACAAAGAGAAACAAAAAATGTTTCATGTAACTCCTTATAAATACCAATTTGATTTGCTTTGAACCCTAAGCTCAACTCTTTCCAATCATAATCAGTTATCATATCATACATCCACCCTGCTTTCATTTCATTAAGTCAATGGAAACTGACACCATGAGTGAAAGCAGAATCACGGCGAATACGGCCACAGGAGCCGCCAACCTGAAACCGTACTGACCATCATTTCGGGACAGACATGAAAAAAAGAGAATTGGTAATGAGGATGGATCTGGAATCCATTTGATATGGAGTTGCATACTGTATATTCATTAAAACAACAAAGTGAAAATGTCAAAAACACAATCAAAGACATCAAATGGTCAACATGGTCACTCGTGTGAAGGAATTATAAACTATATTAACCATTGACACATTAGTCTTACAGCGCTAATCAGCTCTCAAATAATTTTATTGGCCATTATGCATTTATAAATTCCTGTTGTGGCTAACTAAATTTGTTTGCCCACGAGGGGATAAGCTGCGCAATTAAGTTGTAGGAGAGAACCTCCAGCCCAATTCCAGGGGTATACCAACTGCATACCAACAGCATATCCACAGCACCAAAATGTAGCATTTCTACCAGTCTGAACACTAAATTGTAACCCTTAGTAATAGGCTACCCTGAGTCAATGGGAGAGGTTGTTTGGGGTCATCCTAGGGGCCCCCTTCCTGGAGCCCTTGACTTCACACATTTGGTAAGCCATTAAAAGTGCCAAATCTTTTGTTTAAAATGTATATGAAATTTATGTTTCCACATATTAAAAATCTAACATGTTCCTCAGACTGTCTGTAGCAAGATATGTCATTCTTTCAACTAAGCTGATATCCTTTAAGTGGAGGGTCAGATTTAATGTCCTACCCATCTCTAGTATTGTTTGCAGTTTGTAAAATGTGCTTATTTTTATCCAAACAGCAAATCAACATTAGGGTGGAAATTAAGAAAACGTATGAATGGCAGTGTAGACAGAAAACAGATGTATGATGTCACAAAAATTCAAGGTGCAATCCAATCAGTAATCCAAAGGACACTCAGTGTAGGCCTTAAACACTGTTACATCAATACCCTATTTGTTCATTAGTCAATTTACCATTTTATAACTTAAACTCCATTAACAAGTATCAGGTGTCTGTTTAAAAACAAGTATTATCCCAGCTATTATTGGTAATACAAAAAAAAGAAACTATATTATTTAACCAAACTCAATTCAGCATTTAAGATACAACTTCACATTTCATGGGGAATAAACTATTTTACTTAATTTAAAAAAAGAATTACCCTCTGTGTATTGTTTCCCTCTCATCCGTCGTCCTGTGACGAGGCAGGTATTCCTTGAATACCTATTAAAATATGTTCAAGCATGACAGAAAAATACAGGGTATTTTGATTGTATATTAGGACATGCTATATACCATCAGAGTGCTTCCATATTAATATTCACTTGAATAGGTGTGGTCATTATCAAGGAAAGTGATCAAATTTCCTTTAATTTCCAGCTCTACTCAATATTTAGGTACAATAATTTTTTTGCCACACATTAAAAACTCTTAATCAATGATTATATAAGTGTCACATCTTCTCCCCCTTGAGGTGACTTCTCTCGTTTGTCAGGACAACAACCAGGGGGGCGTGGCGTCAGTCCCTGGAACGGAGCCGGCACCAGCTGTCCCCAATCAGCGATCACACCTGATTCCACTTGCATCATTACCGACAGTATTTCGAGGAACCCTGAAGACTCGTCCCTGCCGGATCAATGATCTATAGTTGCATGTGTTCCTTGGCCTTCCGCAAAACTCCTATCCGTTCGTCTGTGTCTGTTGTGTTGTCAGCTGTTTGCCATGTCTTCCGTGACTACATGTTTCCACCAGACCAACCCTCTGCCTGTCTCCTTCGGTTCTTCTTGCAACATTAATTCTGGCAATGGCCAGGGATTCCACAATAGTGACATGATCCGGTTTTTTTTCTCCAATGGTCTGTGAGTGTCTTTAGATGTTTTTCCTGCTTTCAAGGTTTCCAGTTCCTTTTTCAACTTTTCAAATTGTTTTTTCAACTTGTCCACTTCAGCCATTTGTTCAGCCATTTGATCAGCCGACGCCCAAAAACATTCTTTCTCCTTCAAACATCTTTCAACATCCTCTTTGAGGAATCTATCATTCCATTTTTGAATTTCTGATAACACAATAAAAAACCAACATGTTTTTTGTAATTCATCAGGCCTTCTTTGAATGTCTTTTCTGTATATCAAAAAAACTCAAAAATCTTCTTCTGGAACAATGGCATATTTGTGAATTATCTCTTTTTACTTCATCAGCCAATGATTGTGCCATTTTGAATTACAATTGGAGGGCTGCCGTCCCTGTATCACTTAGTTATTTTGTTTAACTTCAATTGTACAAATATTATACACGTGTCCCTTGATACTCTGATATCAATGACTTCCTGATAACATGAGGGAGATTTCATCTCTGTAATAGTTGCCTAAGAGGTATTTTAATGCACGTGACACACTTACTATCAGTCTAGTAAGCACTTCCATCACAACAGAGAATCAACAGAAGATTTCATATCTTCTGTTGAGTCTCTGGAATAAGAAAACATCTTTCAGTGTCAACATAAGTCTTGTGTGTCCTCACCACAGGTTTCCATTGCCTAAAAAGTGAAATTCCTAGGTGTTTCCTTTTGTTCCATATGTGTTCATCTGGATACTCATGCTGACTTGTTTTAGAGTGGTTTGCATCTATCCAGGTCACGGCACCATCTGTCAGCTTCCGTCCATGTGATATTCATGAACAAAAGTAATGCAACCAGAAGTCAGGGGAGAGCCATCTTTATTTAGCATGAGAAAACGATGTTAACCTTCCATAGTTCTTTACGTTCTCTCTCCAATAATACAGAAAGAACACAATCTATATACCAGAATACAAGGGTGGCGGCTAATGGTCATAACCAGCCATTACACAGTCAAATACCCTCCAATAAGAAAGGCTTATCTTATAAAAGACCCTTATATGGTATGTTCCAACCTATGGTCAATGGTCCTATCCATATAGCCTAGGACAGTCACATGGGCAACTCCTAGCAGGAGATATGGACAGGATGTGTGGGGCCCATCAGTATCAGGCAACACATCCTATCTATGCTCCTTTGCTCAGAGTTAGTCAGCACATCTGTGTTGTGTTAAGTTTCTCAAGCCTACTTCCTCTCAATCAGTACTACAGTTGTGGCAGACTTGTAGAAATTGATCTACAGGAATGTTTTGTTTGACATATCTCTGCTGTGAATTTGAGATTTGGGTTTGTTAAATTGATGCAGAAAATTAACACTGAAGAGAGCATCTGTCCCATTCCATATCAGCAGAATGTCGTCTATGTACCTTGTCCAGAGTACAATAATATATTGATGATATGAGTTACTATGTCCATTGTAGATACAGTGGGGCAAAAAGTATTTAGTCAGCCACCAATTGTGCAAGTTCTCCCACTTAAAAAGATGAGAGGCCTGTAATTTCCATCATAGTTACACTTCAACTATCCCACATTGTAGGATTTTTTATGAATTTATTGGTAAATTCCTCTGTAAAATAAGTATTTGGTCACCTACAAACAAGCAAGATTTCTGGCTCTCACAGACATGTACCTTCTTCTTTAAGAGGCTATTCTGTACTCCACTCGTTACCTGTATTAATGGCACCTGTTTGAACTTGTTATCAGTATAAAATACACCTTTCCACATCCTCAAACAGTCACACTCCAAACTCCACTATGGCCAAGACCAAAGAGCTGTCAGGACACCAGAAACAAAATTGTAGACCTGCACAAGGTTGGGAAGACTGAATCTGCAATAGGTAAGCAGCTTGGTGTGAAGAAATCAACAGTGGGAGCAATTATAAGAAAATGGAAGACATACAAGACCACTGATAATCTCCCTCAATCCGGGGCTCCACGCAAGATCTCACCCTGTGGGGTCAAAATGATCACAAAAACGGTGAGCAAAAATCCTAGAACCACACGGTGAACCACCTAGTGAATGACCTGCACACTGAGCGATGACCAAAGTAACAAAGGCTACCATCAGCAACACACTACACCGCCAGGGACTCAAATTCTGCAGTGCCAGATGTGTCACCCTGCTTAAGCCAGTACATGTCCACTTCTGAGGACTGCTAGAGAGCATTTGGATGATCCAGAAGAAGATTGGGAGAATGTCATATGGGCAGATGAAACCAAAATAGAACATTTTGGTAAAAACTCAACTCGTCGTGTTTGGAGGAGAAAGAATGCTGAGTTGCATCCAAAGAACACCCCACCTACTGTGAAGCATGGGGACGGAAATATCATGCTTTAGGGCTGTTTTTCTGCAAAGGGACCAGGACGACTGATCCGTGTAAAGGAAAGAATGAATGGGGCCATGTATGGTGAGATTTTGAGTGAAAACCTCCTTCCATCAGCAAGGGCATTGAAGATGGCTGGGTCTTTCAGCATGACAATGATCCCAAACACACCGTCTGGGCAATAAAGGAGTGGCTTCGTAAGAAGCATTTCAAGGTCTTGGATTGGCCTAGCCAGTCACCAGATCTCAACCCCATAGAAAATCTTTGGAGGGAGTTGGAAGTCCGTGTTGCCCAGCGACAGCCCCAAAAAATTACTGCTCTAGAGATCTGCATGGAGGAATCGACCAAAATACCAGCAACAGTGTGTGAAAACGTTGTGAAAACGTACAGAAAATGTTTGACCTCTGTCATTGCCAACAAAGGGTATATAACAAAGTATTGAGATTAACTTTTGTTATTGACCAAATACTTATTTTCCACCATAATTTACCAATAAATTCATAAGAAATCCTGCAATGTGATTTTCTGGGATTTCTTTCTCTCATTTTGTCTCTCAAAGTTGAAGTGTGCATATGATGAAAATTACAGGCCTCTCATCTTTTTAAGTGGGAGAACTTGCACAATTGGTGGCTGTCTAAATAATTTTTTGCCACACTGTATCCATCTTCTCCCCGTGTCTCATGAATAAATTGGAATAATTGGGAGCAAAGGCAGCTCCCATTGCTGTACCACGGATCTGCTGATAAATGTAGCCCGCACATTGGAAAAAAATTGATGTGAGGGCTTTTTCAGTTATGGACCCAGATGGCTGCCCGTTCCAAATTACCAGGTCAGACGTCTGAAAAGCACAAAAAATATTAACACCCACAAAGCTCCTGGACCATACAACATCTCAGGCCGTGTTCTCAAGGTCTGTGCTGACAAACTGGCTGATGTCTTTACTGATATCTTCAACCTATGACTAGGTCAGTCAATGATCCCCACCTGCCTCAAAAAGTCCATAATTGATCCTAAAGTAAAAAGTCCTTTGCATGAATGACTACCGCCCTGTAGGACTCACATCAATCATCATGAATTGTTTTGAACGGCTATTTAAAACTCACATCACAGACTCCATGCCTGCATCACTTGACCCTTTGCAGTTTCCCTACAGACAAAGCAGATCCAGAGAGATGACATCGCTCTGACCCTCCACTCCGCACTCTCATATGGACAAAAGGAACACATACATGTCACAACTATTTCCACCTTTAATGTGACTTATAACGTGAACAATTCAATTGAAAAACAAACTGAAATCTTTGAGGATAAAATACTCACAGTAACCTGGTTGCATAAGTGTGCACAACCTTAAACTAATACTTTGTTGAAGCACCTTCTGATTTTATTACACCGCTCAGTCCTGTTGGGTAGGAGTCTATTAGCATGACACATCTTGACGTGGCAATATTTGCCCAGTGCAAAAGTGCTCCAAATCTGTCAGATTGTGAGGGCATCTCCAGCGCACGGCCCTCTTCAGATCACTCCACAGATGTTCAAATGGATTCAGGTCTGGGCTCTGGCTGGGCCATTCCAAACCGTTAATGTTCTTCTGGTGAATCTTTGCTTTTGTGGATTTGGATGTGTGCTTTAGGTCGTTTTCATGCTGAAAGGTGAAATTCATCTTTAGCTTTCTAACGATGCCTGAAGGTTTTGTGCCAAAATGGCCTGGTATTTGGAACTGTTCATAATTCCCTCCACCCTGACTAAGGCCCTGGTTCCAGCTGAAGAAAAACAGCCCCAAAGCATGATGCTGTCCTCACCATGCTTCACATTGGGTGATGTGCAGTGTTGTTTTGCGCCAAACATACCTTTTGGAATTATGGCCAAAAAGTTCAACCTTGATGTTTGTTTTTGCAAAACTTCAGCCAGGCTTGGATGTTTATCTTTGAAAGACAAGGCTTCTGTCTTGCCACCCTACCCAATAGCCCATTCATATGAAGAATACAGGAGATTGTTGTCACATTTAGCACACAGCCAGAACTTGCCAGATATTCCTGCAGCTCCTTAATATTGCTGTAGGCCTCTTGGAAGCCTCACTGACCAGTTTTTTTCTAGTTTTATTATAAATTTTGGAGGGACGTCCAGTTCTTGGTAATGTCTTTGTTGTTGGCATATTTTCTCCACTTGATGATGACTCTCTTCCCTGTGTGCCATGGTATATCTAATGCTTTTATTACTGAAATTATTTTGTTTCCTTCTCCAGACTGATATTTTTCAACAATGAGATCCTTCTGATGCATTGGAAGCTCTCTGCGGACCAAAGCTTTTGCTCTAAGATGCAACAAAGAAAATGTCAGAATACTAGAACAGCTGAACATTATTTGTGATTAATCAGAGTCACTTTAAATGATGGCAAGTATATAATGACTTTTATTTAACATGAGTTTGAATGTGATTGGTTAATTATGAACACAGCCACATCCCCAGTTATAAGAGGGTGTGCACACTTATGCAACCAGGTTATTGTAAGGTAATTTGATTTTTCATTTTCCCCCCTCGAAGATTTCACACCACAAAAACCTGGCTTTTTAACAGGGGTGTGTAGACTTTTGATATCCACTGTAGCTACTCTTCAGGGCCCTTCTCTTTCTCACAGCAGTCACTTCAACCCATTGGCCGGCTTGCCTTTCATGTTCTACATTTTGTGATGCTATAGCCGTATTCTAAAATATTTTTCATTAATCTGAACCTTTAACCCTATAATTTCAAAGCATGAACAGTTTATAGAAATGTATACAAAATTATATAAAACAATCCTATCACATTTACTTTAGTACTTTCTTTACACTTGAAATTGAAATTTTCGGGGGGCATCCTGTTTCCTGTGATCATGCTTGAGATGTTTATACCACTTCATTGGAGTCCGTCTGTTTCACTTGATTTGACATGATTTGGAAAGGCACATTGAATTGGAAAGGTCAATATAATTAGGTCCCACATTTGACAGTGCATGTCAGAGCACAAACCATGCCATGAGGTCAGTGGAATCACAGTAGAACTCTGAATGTGTGGAGGCACAGAATCTGGGAAAGGGTAAATCTGCAGAAAATATCTGCAGGATTGAAGGACTCAGTGGCTGCTATCACTCTTAAAGAGAAGAGGTTTGTAACCACCTTCCTAATGCTGGCCGCCAATCCAAATGGATCAATGAGGAGAATGGCCTTGGTCAAGGAGCAACAGAGTGTCTGTGTGGAAATGGAAGAACCTTCCAGAAGGACAATGGTCTATGCAGCAGGCCACCAGTCAGGCCTTGATGGTAGTGTGGCCAATTCTCAGTAAAAGGGACGACCGCCCACTTATATCCACAAGTCAGGATCAAGGGAAAGATAAACTTTCCAAAGATAAACCTTTGGAGATTCGCATTTATTCACTACGGCCAAAAAAATTCAAAGCAGTGGACTGGTGTTGACTGAAAGCTAGAGGAAGTTTCTATAGACCAGTGAATTTCTTTTAAAATCAATTGTAAACTACAAGAGAAAAGAGAGGGTAATGCTCTTCACAGTACATTGCTCATTGTAATAATAGTTTGCTCTTCAAGCAGCAGGGGGCAGTGGTAACCAAATGCTGAAGCTTAATCTTTCCAAGCATTGTGTAAATTGTGTTTGTTTTGATGGGGTTTGTGCTTTGAGGGGGGGGGCGGCAGTTTGTGCACATTATTTTCTAGATTTCTTACAGTTTGCTTCAAGTAAGCATACTGTCATTGGTCTGAAGGGTAATATTACTGTGCCCACTGAACAATTTAAGTAACACCACATTCGAATTCATGAGACAAATGGTTCAATGTGCCATTTGAATGAGGCCTTAACTAAAATGTATTTATCCCAGCTGAATGTTTAGCATCTAGTTTATACTCCTTCAGTTAAATTACATGGGAAAATCTGTGTGTTGTTTTCAGTAACGTAGTTGTTTAAAATCTCCAACAGATGTGGCACTTTCACCAATTAGGCATACCAGATTTGTGTGACTGTATACAGTGCCTTGCAAAAGTATTCACCCTCTTGGCATTTTTCGTGTTTTGTTGCCTCACAATCTGGAATTAACATGGATTGTTTGAGGATTTGCATCATTAAATTTACAGAACATGCCCACAACTTTTTTTTTATTGTGAAGCAAACAACAAATAGGCCAATAACAGAAAAAGTCAATGTGCATAACTATTCACCCCCCTCAAGTCAATACTTTGTAAAGCCACCTTTTGCATCAATCACAGCTCCAAGTCGCTTTGGATGAGTCTCAATGAGCTTGCCACATCTTACCACAGGGATTTTTGCTTATTTCTCCTTGCAAAACTGCTCCAGCTCCTTCAAGTTGGATGGTTTGTGCTTGTGAACAGCAATCTTAAAGTCTGACCACAGATTTTCTATTGGATTGAGGTCTGGGCTTTGACTAGGCAATTCCATTTACATGTTTCCCTTAAACCACCCAAGTGGTGCTTTAACAGTGTGTTTGGGGTCATTGTCCTGCTGGAAGGTGAACCTCCGTCCTAGCCTCAAATCACGCACAGAGTGGTACAGGTTTTGCTCAAGAATATCCCTGTATTTAGCACCATCCATCTTTCCCTCAACTCTGACCAGTTTTCCAGTCCTGGCAGCTGAAAAACATCCCCACAGCATGATGCTGCCACCACCATGTTTCACTGTGGGGATGGTGTTCTTTGGGTGATGTGTTGGATTTGCACCAGACATAGCATTTTTTTTTTGATGGCTGAAAAGTTCAATTTCAGTCTCATCAGACCAGAGCACCTTCCTCCATACATTTTGGGAGTCTCCCACATGCCTTTTTGCAAACTCAAAACGTGCCATTTATTTTATTTCTGAAAGTAATGGCTTTCTTCTGGCCACTCTGCCATACAGCCCAACTCTATGGAGCGTATGGCTTACAGTGGTCCTACAGTGGGGCAAAAAAGTATTTAGTCAGCCACTAATTGTGCAGGATCTCACACAGGTAAAAACCCTCTGGGTGGTTGTTTGACAGCCATGGTATAAACACATAAGAAAAATGAGAAGAGGTAAAAACTCATTAGGGTGTGTCTGTACATTGTGTTCTTGGTTCCCCTTCAGAAAATTAGTGTCAGAGCAGTGGCAAGTGATGAGTGTCAGAACTAGAGTGTAATAATATTACCAAAATGCTATGCTGGTGTAGGACACACTCATGTAATATAATTAAGATTGGATTGGTAGGAAAGGGAGATTGTATTACACAAAACCCCTCTTAGTTGCTGGCCGTTGCTCATAAACTGAAGTGCTTGATTCAAATCAATGTGATGTATGGTCCTATAACATATGCTATACTGTGTGTGTGTCTATATGTGTGTACTTTGCATGCCCAGCTTTGAAGCATACTGTATTTCTGTTATATGTTACTTTAGCCAGTTGTCTTCTCTTTCTTTAGAACAATCCCATCCCCTTTCTCCACTTCCTCTCTTTCCCCCAGTTTCATTTTGCTCTGTCATGGTCTCACCATCCTATCTATTACTCCCAGAAGAGCAGTTTATGATGTCTGGCAGCTTATTCTGACAGTAATTGGTCAGGCCTGCTCGGCGCTGGCCAGCTGACACAATAAGTCAATACACTCAAAGGTAATTGCATAATAAATCCATGGGGGTTATGGAAAAATAACTGGGGCGTTTATATCTAAGAGAACCACAGATGCATGCTGAGGTAAGTTACAGAGAGACCACAAATTGATTTGAATGGGCTCTGGCCTGGTTGCAAGGCTACCTAAAATACTTGAGCCCCCTGAACATTATATTCCCACAGAAGAAACCAAGAGTGTGATCAAATGGTTTTCCTCTGCTAAACGTGTATTCCGTGTATTCCATGTGATTCCAACTGATGCCTGTTCTAAAATAGTACGTCAGTGCTACCTCTGGCTAAATATCATTACATCCCATCAAAAAGAAGTATATTTGAAGTGTACTTACACTGAACAAAATTATAAAACCTGACACTTTTGTTTTTGCCCCCATTCAAAGATCTGAATTCAAAGATCTAAGACTTTCTCTATGTATTACAAAAGGCCTATTTCTTTCAAATATTGTTCACAAATCTGTCTAAATCTGTATTAGTGAGCACTTCTTCATATCAAGATGCTGATCAGAGAGCATGAGAATTGCACAGGTGTGCCTTAGGCTGGCCACAAAAAAAGGCCACTAGACCACCCCAATTAAACTTGGAATGTATGGCTAACTTAGATCTGATATTGATTCTACTTGGAGTTCATGCACATATAAACAGCGTATTACAATTCCTGGCCAAAAACTGAAGGTGTAAAACATTACTTTGTTTATTGCAAAAGTCCCAGACTGCATCTTTAAGTGTATGGTATGCTAGTAGGTATAATATAGCTGGCTTGCAGCAAACTGTATCTCTTCGGGCACTCATGGTAATGGTAGCTAGCAATTCAAGCAATAAAATCACACCAAGAACTGTAACATGGTTATGATTGATACTCACATTAAAGCTTTTGGTCATTCGCTTTGGCTGCTTTGTATAAATATCTTCTTTATTAATGAACTTGTCTCGTTTTGCACCAAGGTCCTTGTAGTAATCTGCAATTGGAACGTAATGAATTACTGCTTGTCTAAAGTAATCTCATGTAGTTTGTGTTTCAGAATTATATATCTTCTATATGAAACTTAAATAACGAATTACTCACATTTCTATGATTCATTAGGTAGCTAGCTAGCTTGGTACATATTCTAACTTGATTAGCTACAAAAGAGAACGTTAACAAGCGCACTTTCTTTTAAACTATGTACGTACTGTAATTGGTAGTACAAAACTTTTCATTCATGATAACAGACATTAGCTAATGTTAATTCACTCAGCTCCGACAAGCAAAATCTTAACAGCATAAATGTAATTGGTGTCTAAATAGTATTGTTTCCACTTAGTGTTGGCTGTGGTGTTTACACATATGATGTTAGATCCGTTGTTGGCTGCTAACTTGGCCCTTATTGTAAAAAGTTGATATATGTGTAAGGAGGCATTGGATCCGCCTTCTTGTCGTGCCTCCTGTTAGTACCTTTATGAAGTAAACACATTTTCCATCATGTATTACAATCCTGGGAGTGGTTAATACCTTATTTTTAATTATCTTTGCACTGTTGTATGTTCTTTGTAGGTATGGACTTGAAAATTCATGATTTGAAACAATGTGGCCAATCTGTATAGGACACTTTGGAATTGCTTTACAAATGAGTTAGTAAATCACTTTTATATCAAATGGCCTGAAACTTTACCCAGACCCTGACATCTAGTGGATCAAGTGGAAAATGCCTCCGGATTCCAAATCCATGTTTTGCATGGCACTTTTTAAGTTGACTACTACTTCATATGCTCTTTTGGTAAAAAAAAACACTTCGAACTGTGACAATGACAAAACATAATAAATGAAATATCAAATTTCCAAAAGCTTTATTTCCAAATGCAGAAAATGTACAGGTTACTCAGCATCAGTGTTCTCATTGGCTCGTTTCAGGTATCAGATAGGCCATAAAATCTCATCAAGTTTCATGGACATGCCACTAGGCCCTAATTAATTGATCCTGCAAATCTGATTGGTGTGTTAACATTTTTAAGGCTTAGTATTTGCACCTGGAGAAAGCTGTGGTATTTGAGTTTAATTTGTGATGACTTCAGTTAATTATATTGAGAGCATGTATTTGCTGAATGAATATATAGTGCGTTATATATGTATAATGAGTTATTTATTTGTTCACTTTTGTGTAAGGTTTTGCAGAAAGAGTTTGGAATGTGGAAACAGGTGTGGGATCTGAGCATTAACAACTACAATATGAATGTACGTTTCATTTGAAGTGAATGTGCCTAGATAATGAGAATAACAGAAAACTCTCTGTTTAAATTTTCTGTAGGTTGCACTCTGATAACCACAGGAATGTTTACACTGACCATTTGGCATGGGGGTTACTGTCTTGGCTTTGCTTGGTAAACACGCCTCTTGATGTATAAATCCGCTTGTAACCATCATTACAGTGAGAAGAGACTGAGTGAGATGAGATTGAGGTTGTGGAAGGAAAACCAGGTCCGTAACCTTATGAAGAAGATCGAATGCTGCAATAAACAAATGACCTACTCTCTCCCTTGACAACCGGGTACGCAAATTATTATTACAATCACTATACAAAACGGCTGATTTCTAAGACAGGTGAATAGTGTTAACAGTTATAGGAAAGGTGTGTTTTTTTGTGGGGAATGACATAGTGGTATGGGTTTTTGTGCTACGTGATGTCACGCCCCTGCCTCCGCGATCGCGTGGAGGCAGGCCCGCGCGTTCCTGAACAGTTCGCACACCTGCTTCCGATCTCATTACGCACCTGTTCTCTCTCCACAATTACGCACCTGTTCCCAATCGCTTCATCACCACCAGTATATCCTCGGCCCTCTGCCATTCTTTCCCTGCCGGATTATGGTCGTTACTCACATGCGCTTCACAGCAACCTTCGAGTCTACAGTTCGTTTGGATCACCCGTGTACCGACTCGTTGCCTCTCCCCGCCTACTCTGCCTGCTCCCTGCCTGTACTTTTGCTGTCAACCCGTGTTTCGACCCACCGCCTGTCCCTGACTACTCTGCCTGTTTCCTACCTGTGCTTCTGCCGTCCGCCCGTGCACCGACCTACCGCCTGTTCCTGACTACTCTGCCTGTTTCCTACCTGTGCTTCTGCCGTCCGCCCGTGCACCGACCTACCGCCTGTTCCTGACTATTCTGCCTGTCACCGATCAGTGCCTCCGCCGGCTGTCTGAGTCTCCCTACCCTGCTCGACTCCGACCCCTCCGCCCGCCACTCCACCTCTGCCTTGCCAATACGCGCCTGGCTCCCCACTCCCGTCCGTGACACGTGACACATCTGGATAATAAGTAAGTAGTTAGCTATGATATTTAGTACTGTAGTACATCATTTGCATTATAATAATAATGTAGAAATGTTGATCTGTAAACATACTTTGTTCTGTTACCAATTTTATAGCAAGAAGTAAAAACAAACTGCACTACCTGTCCTCTTCTGCCATTTAGTGCCTGTTAGGTGTATTTACAACCTTCATATAAAGAAAATATGAGTGGTCACGAAAAAGGGTTCTATATACATTTTTGTTTAAAATAAAGCACACACATTTATGAAGAGTTAGGTTCCTATAGGTACATGGGTTTCATTTCTACAAAGTTATTGCCTTGCAAATGCAAAATGACTGCCTTGGTAGATCTAGTGTACAAACAATGCAGTTATTTCATTATGACATGGTATTTCTGCAAGAAAGCAAAGACCCTTTATCTTTGGCCCCCGTGTGCTTTACTTCATCTGGAATAAAAGGTTGCAAAATAACCAGACATATAGCATCTGTTCCTTTGTTAACAAAACACTATATAAATGCCAGCATTGAATTGACATGGTGAATGTAAACTTGAAAAACATTTAAGCTTTTGGCCGGCTAATACACCTGTCAGCCTTAACATTATAACCACTTGCCTAATATTGTGTAGGGCACCCTTTTGCTGCCAAAACAGCCCTGAGCCGTCGCGGCATGTATTACACTAGACCTGTGAAGGTGTGTTGTTGTTTATGGCACCAAGACGTTAGCAACAGATCCTTTAAGTCCTGTAAGGTGGGGCCTCCATGGATTAGATTTGTTTGTCCAGCACATCCCAAAGATGCTCGATTGGATGGAGATTTGGGGACTTTGGAGGACAAGTCAACACTTTGAAATCGTTGTTTTCCTCAAACCATTCCTGAACCATTTTTGTTGTATTGAAGGGCACATTATCTTGGTAAATGAGGCCAGTTCCATCAGGGAATACAGTTGCCATGAAAGGGTAAACATGGTCTGCGACAATGCTTATGTATGTGGTATATGTCTAACATCCACATGAATGGCAGGACCCACGTTTTACCAGTAGAACATTTTCCAAAGCATCACAATGCATCCACTGGCTTGCCTTCTTCCAATAGTGCATCCTGGTGCCATGTGTTCTCCAGGTAAGCGACACACATGCACCCACCCATACATGTGATGTACAAGAAAACGTGATTAATCAGAACAGGCCACCTTCCATTGCGCCATGGTCCAGTTCAGATGCTCACATGCCCATTGTAGGCACTTTCAGCAGTAGACAGGGGTCAGCATGGGCACCCTGACTGGTCGGCAGCTATGCAGCCATTTGAGCTAACGTAGCTCATCTGTTGGATCGAAACACATCAACTTTGAGGACATCATGTTCACTTGCTGCCTAACAAATCCCACCCATTAACAGGTGCCATGCTAACAACATCATATCAGTGTTATTCACTTCTGTCAATGGTCATAATGTTATGGCTAATCTGTGTAAGGGACCGTGCACCGACCTATCCTTCACAAGCTATTACTTCAATAGTGACGGACCATTAGCACAGCCCCAGGAAGTAATCAGTCACCTACTGATTTTGTTAATGTGCAGCAGTGTCATCAGCTCATTATTTAACGGGACGGGGATGCAATCATATCAGATGCATATAGCTCCAATACTGATCTCGTTGGATCCTCTTCAAGTTATGCAGGCACTTTGTCTATGTCAAGCCAGACAAGTCTCTAATGTGAAACCAGGTCCCCAAACTTCCAACCAACTGCTTGACCAAAAAATATCACCATTTGGATATAAATAAAGGGATACTATTATTGAATAATGAATGCAATGATTGATATGATTCAGCTGGTTACCATTTTCTTGCCCAACTTATGCAGTGAGTAGCTTCTCATTTCTTAAACAACCATGTTGGAAGATGTATCTGGTGGTCATGTAAAAGATGTTACTGTGTTTCACATGGTTAAAATTATTGGCTTGCAATAAGCAAAGAAAACAACTAAGGAGATCGCTAAAATTACTGGAATTGGGTTAAGAACTGCCAAATGCTTTATTAAAACCTAGAAGAAAAGTGAACCTTCAACTTTGAACTGCCAGGTTTGGACTCCGGAGCAGTGCGTGTGCGCGTGTGCGTGTTCATATATTTATTTTTCCCCCGAAGCCATGGGCATATACCAGAACAACAATACCAGAATTCCTCAGGTATAAATTACGCAAGTTATATGTTGTGGCGCTTCGGCCTCAAAGGGCTTTAGCTCCTAGTGATTTACCCTAGCCACGTTAGCGGCCGTACTGAAAACTCATTATGCAAAATGCAACAGCCAATCAGGGCACGCCTGCCTCTGTACAGGACCCGTGAGCCCAGAGAACACCCTCCCTTTTATTCGGCAAATTTTTGCTGAGTTTACTGTTTACTTGTTCCTATTGCCAGGGTATTCCTGAATGTCACGTCCCCGCCTCCGTGATCCCAGCAGAGGTGGGTCCTTGGGCTGACATCGCTATGCCTGATCCCTATCTCCTGCTCCCGCACCTGTCCTCAATCAGTGTTCACCTGACACCTCTTGCCTCATTGCTGCCAGTATTTCTGTGGAGCTCTGACAAGTCACTCCTGCCGGATCAATGGTCTATGTTCACATGCTGTCTCTAGCAATTTACAAACCTACTTTCCGATTCCCTGTGTACCGACTGGCTGTACGTATGCAATTAGCCCTAGTTCCGACCTCCTGCCTGTCTGATTACTCTGCCCGCTCCCTGCCTCTACTGCTGTCACCCGCTCGTGTACCAGCCATCCGCCTGTCCCGACTACTCTGCCTGTGCCGTCGCCGTCAGTTCGTGAATCGACTCACTGCCCGTCCCCGACTACTCTGCCTGCCACTCTCCCTCACTTTCCCAGTCCACGCTTGGATCCCTACCTGTAACCGTGACACTGAAAGGGTTATCTGGATAATCAGTGTTGTGAAGTTCAAAAAATATATCTGAAAACCTATAAAAACATTTTGGTAGCAGTGTTCTGAATTAATCCTTCAGTGTGTAAATAAACAGTCATGTAGTCTCGGTTTTTGACAGCTTATGTGTGTTTTCTTAGGGCAAAGTTTGAATAAGGACACCAAGTTAAGATGTTTGTGTGTACATTTGTGTGTGAAGATTTGAGAAAAGGTGCATTGTTCCAGGAACAAGCAATTGATAAAAACTGTAATGTGACAGACATGATTGTGACTGGTTGAAAGGCACAAATTTGACAAACAAAAAGCCTATCTTGATTGGGTGCAATGACATCAGAAATGCAAATTTTACCTATATGCTTAGAGTATTTATCATTTGCACTTTTGTACTGCCTGCTTTTGTCCTCACACTATATGTTTGTTAGACCAGAGCACATAACTTGTATGTGAATTACTACTTTGTAATAAATCTGTTTCTGATTCTTCGTGCTTTACTGCTTAAAGTGATATACAAGATAATACTGTATTTTTTATTAGAAACCGTATTACAAAATATAATGTTATTATACAGTTGGTCTGTCTGTAGACATTCATGGACCACATACAGTGGTCTGTCTACGACGTGTGCACATGTGTAATGAGAAAATTGTAGACATTTTGAAATACATTTGGTGACAGTAGGTCTTAGGTGTTAAAAAATATGGTTATTTCAAAATCTCAAGTTTAGTGATTCAGTCTAGCAAAAATTGGGTAAGTTAGAGCCTTTTAACAAAAAATGTATCATCATGTTCGTGCCCGAGATGCCCCATCACTTTTTACTAAGCTGTTGGTGATAACTTGTCAGTCGGATTACACAGACACAGTTGTAGGCATATCACTGTGTAACAAAGTTGACGGATGTGCAAGCAGCACCATTTGAGATGAGTTTGGTGACTTCAACTCTAAGGAGCATGGAGATATCGCAATTTGAAAATCTCAAATTTAATGATACACTGTAGCACCCCTCAATGGCCAATTGGCACCACAATTTGCAAGCATTGTTATCTTGTCATACAAATCATGTGTACCAAATATGGTGACAGTTGGACATACGGTTGTGCTTTCACTACATGTGAAGCTGTAGGATGCAGGAAGTTGTTGACATACTGTGGGGAGAACATGTATTTGATATGCTGCCCATGTAGAGGCCTGTAATTTTTATCATAGGTACACTTCAACTGTGAGAGAATTCTTACAAAGAAAAAATCCCATTGTATGATTTTTAAATAACTGATTTGCATTTTATTGCATGAGAAGTATTTGATACATCAGAAAAGCAGAACTTACCAAGTTTGCACACATTTTGGCCCACTCCTCCATTCAGGCCTTCTCCAGATACTTCAGGTTTCAGGGCTGTCGCTGGGCAATACAGACTTTTAGCTCCCTCCAAAGAATTTCTATTGGGTTCAGATCTGGAGACTGGCTAGGCTACTCTAGGACCTTGAGATGCTTTTTACGGAGCTACGGAGCTCCTTAGTTGTCCTGGCTGTGTGTTTCGGGTCGTTGTCATGCTGGAAGACCAAGCCACGACCCATCTTCAATGCTCTTACTACTGAGGGAAGAAGATCTCGCGATACATGGCTCCATCCTTCCTCCCCTCATCCAGATGGTCATTGGCAAACTTCAGACGGGCATGGACATGCGCTGGCTTGAGCAGGGGGACCTTTCGTGCGCTGCAGGATTTTAATCCATGACGGCGTAGTGTGTTACTAATGGTTTTCTTTGAGACTGGTCCCAGCTTGACCAGGTCATATGGTGTAGTTCTGGGCTGATCCCTCAACTTCTTCATGACTATTTATGCCCCACAAGGTGAGATCTTGCATGGAGCCCCAGACTGAGGGAGATTGACCGTCATCTTGAACTTCTTCCTTTTTCTAATAATTGCACCAACAGTTGTTGCCTTCTCACCAAGCTGATTGCCTATTGTCCTGTAGCCCATCCCAGCCTTGTGCAGGTCTACAATTTTATTCCTGATGTCCTTACAGAGCTCTCTGGTCTTGGCCATTGTGGAGAGGTTGGAGTCTGTTTGAGTGTGTGGAAAGGTATTTTTTTTATACAGGTAATGCGTTCAAACAGTTGCAGTTAATACAGGTAATGAGTGGAGAACAGGAGGGCTTCTTATAGAAAAACTAATAGGTATGTGAGAGTCGGAATTAGTACTGGTTGGGAGGTGATCAAATACTTCTCATGCATTAAAATTATTATAATTATTTAAGAATCATAATGTGATTTTCTGGATTTTTGTTTTAGAGTCCGTCTCTCATAGTTGAAGTGTACCTATGCAGACCACTATATGCTTTGTAAGTAGGAAACCTGCAAAATCAGCAGTGTATCAAATACTTGTTCTCCCCACTGTGGGATCTGAGCATTAACAATTATAATATGAATGTACGTTTCATTGGCAGTGAATGTGCCTAGATAATGAGAATAACAGAAACCTCTCTGTTTAGATTCTCCCTGTAGGTTCCGCTTTGGTAAACACAGGAATGTTCATCACTATTGTTGTTTGCTCCTTGGGGTTTAAGGCCAGTGTTTTGTGAAAGCATTTTGTGACAACTGCTGATGTAAAAAGGGCTTTATCAAATAAATTTGATAAATGTATAATGATTTGCTGTATTTGCTCAATGAATATATAGTGCGTTATATATGTATGAGTTATTTATTTGTTCACTTTTGTGTAAGGTTTTGCAGAAGGAGTTTTTAATATTAAAAAATGTGGAAACCGGTGTGGGATCTGAGCATTAACAACTACAATATGAATGTACGTTTCATTGGCAGTGAATGTGCCTAGATAATGAGAATAACAGAAACCTCTCTGTTTAAATTCTCTGTAGGTTGCGCTCTGATAACCACAGGAATGTTTACATTGATCAGTTGGCATGGGGGTTACTGTCTTTGCTTTGCTAGGTAAACATGCCCCTCAATGTATATAACAGCTTGTAACTAACATTACAGTGAGAAGAGACTGAGTGAGATGAAATTGAGGTTGTTTAAGGAAGACCAGGCCTGTAACCTCATGAACAATACTATCTAATGCTGCAATAAATAAATGATCTACTCTCTCCCTTGACAACCTGGTATGCAAATTATTATCACACCGCTATACGACTAGGCTGATTTCTTACACCACTGTATGACATCTGCTGTGTTTAAAATCCAATTATATTTTTGTAATTATTGATATGGAGTATCCATAGATGCTATCTGTGATGTTTTGTGGAAATGTGATGAATGGCCTAGGACAGGTTTGTTTAAGTTTTGTTTTAAATATTTTCAAATACTGAGAAATAAAAATTACATTGCTCAGATGCAAGGTGCAATTTTGTTTGGCTCAAAACAAAGCACCATGTGAGATGAGTTTGGTGACTTTTTTAATAAGCACAGAGAAAGCACAAGACAATACACTGTAGCACCCCCTAATGGCTGATCTCATCCATATTTATAATGGTTGTTAATGGTCTATACGAGCTTGTACTGAAAATGTTTAACGGTGATCAAGCATTTCTCAAGCCTTTGTTTCATAACTTGAATGAAGCAAAGTTGTTCAGCACTTGCCAATGCATCATATAATACCAAATGTATGTCTCTAGGGCAACCAAAGATTCAGTTATCGCAGATTTGACCTGATGGAGGTACCAGGGGCATTGGCCTATGGACACCAAACTTGCTGTGTGTTAGTTTGGGATAGCCCTCTATTGGCGTGCCAAGTTATAAAAAAAAAAGTTAGCCAGCACAAGCAGGTGAACTTGGAAAAACAGCGGAATAATAATTATTTTTTGACAATTACGATAGGGTTTCACAGCTTTGCTGCTTGGACCCCAATTACATGACCAATTACAATAGGGCTCTGCAGCTTTGCTGCTTCGCACCCTAAATATCAGTCAAATTTCTTAGACAGGAGATTCTAATCTCACATGCGTTTTCAATATTCCAGATACATTTGTGTCACAATTTACATCTGATGAACCCTCATCTCTGGCATTGTTCAGGATTAGATATGGCCGACTTCAGATTAAACTAGGATTGGATAGTCATTTTACAAAAACTGAAAGATCTCGTGGGTGTATTGGAGATTAATTTCACAGTTTGTCTTGGATATACATTCTGGATCCGATGAAGACCTGTAATGCACAACTGTTTGAGAAAGCCTTTACCGCAGTGCTTGTTGTAGTCATGTTAAAGCCACCAAATGTTCTTCTGTTTTTAACCTAACATTGTAATTTGATTTCCATGGTAGGTGAAATGATACAGTAGGTTCCTTGAATTCCCACATGGATTTCAATGTTCCATTGCTTTTCATCCCTGCCAACTAGGGATTAACACTGAAACAACAGGCTGATATAATTAAGTATCAGGAAGAACAGAAAATGAAGAGTTGTCTCACGGTATAGGCTATGATTTGAACATTTAGATTTAGTAGGCACATTTTTTTTTTTTTGTCCTTACCACATTTCATGCAACCAATGATTACTGGAACATTTCTGGTGTTGTGTTAAGGCAGCAGGAAAAGCTCTTCTCTAATCTTCTTATGCATCACATGATGTATTATTTATGAAATTGCTCTTGATTGCTTTAATGTCTGTAATTGTTTAGAGGGTAATATCACTGTGTTTTGAAGCCATAGACTACATTACTTAAAACATTACTGGAAAGTTTCTTATGACAAAAACAACATTATTTGATCCTATTCGAATATAATTATAATTAGATAGGTGCACAATACATCATTACTGGAACTATCCCAGACCAGGCTTGTCTCTTCAAAAATCAATAACTTTTATACATTGGACCTTATACAAAAACAATTAGCCTTCCCTCTCAAAAGAGATTTACAATCGAATTTACCTGGCCACCCCCAGACAAATATACACATCTCCAGAAGACATGCATGGTCTGACTAGGGTTTAAAGTCTATAAAGGGGTTGCTTTGTTGATTCAAATTAGAGTTGACCTCCTCCACCTCTTCCTCAAAACAGTTGATTGGATTAGTGCTGTTGTGTAATGCATTAGCTAACTAACTAGCCAATCTGGATAGGACACTATTGATAGATACCACTTACAGTTACTACTGTATGCTGTATGTTAGCACATCTGCTGTATATAGACTGTGGTATTTAGATTTTGTGGTTAGGGGCATTAATAAAACATTTGTTAGTAAAGAACTGGGGAAGTGACAGGGAGCTAGCTGACCAAGCCTGGACTCTTCACAGATATCTGTCGTCGCTGTGAGAATCGAGTCCTGGTGTTGGGATTGCAGTCTTCACTGCATCAACGGTCTTAGGCAGACTAAACTAAAAGCTTTTAGTTTATGACTGCTCTGATTGCTGTTTGGACTTGTTGAAAGGCTGTTCATTCAAATGCTGAAGCAGTGTCCTGTTTGACTTCAAGTATCTGGAACTAAGAAATTGAGTAAGAAGAGTGAAAGTGAACATGGGAGTCACTAACTCTAGGGACTTCCATCCCTACCACCCCTCACAATCTCCCATAAAGGTGGGGTTGAAAAGTGAGTATGATTGTTGGAGTGTTGTTGTCTTAAAATGCAGTTTACATTTAATATGATCTAGAATTTCTTCTGTCCATACATTTCAATTAATTCAAATTATGCAATTAATTTCAATTAATTACCAGCAACTGAAGATTATAACCCATAATCTGTTAATAATTATAGTATATAATAATAATATACCTTGGAAAATGGCAGTGTTTCATCTCTGTGTAGTTTTACTTTTCTTTTCACTACATAAACTTGACTGGATTGGAGTGTAAAAATTTTTTTTAACTTGGAAAATATCTTCTAAACTCTAGTGTATTTAGGATTAGTATAATCCTTCTATTTTCATGTATTTGATAACATACGTCTACTCATTAATTTTATCAAATACTTATTTTCATGAATTCTATAAACTGCAATTTGTTTCATTCGTGTACCAAACAGTTTTTCATGAATTTACGAATTTAGACTGGTCACGGTTTGAAGAAGAAAGAGAATTAAGAGTAGTATATTGGATTTAGACTCAAAATAATGGCAATAGACTGATGTATCAGGTAACATACTTGTGTAATATTTACATAATAGTTAAAACACAATTTTTGGTGACTGGTATTTAAGGGAGCCATATTACTGAATTCTTCGAGTTTAGACATGAATTAATTAGAATATCATTCATCAGAAGTGTTTTAATGTCCAGTTGCTGATCTACTCTCATAATCTTCCGAAGAGGTTGGTGGACATGTTGGAATCCAGGTGGCTTTAAAGCATTAATTCAGTAACCTCTGAGATTTTTTTCTGTACTACTGTGCTAGTGCAAAATCAGGGTGTGTAGTGATAGAAAATGTTCCCCCCATTTTGTGTTTAAGATACAGGTGCTGGTCATATAATTAGAATATTATCAAAAAGTTGATTTATTTCAGTAATTCCATTCAATAAGTGAAACTTGCATAATGTATACAGTCATTCCACACAGACTGATATAGTTCAAGTGTTCATTCCTTTTAAATTTCATGATTAAAACTGACAACTAATGAAAATCCCAAAATCAGTATCTCAGAAAATTTGTATATTACTTAAGACCAATACAAAAAATGATTTTTGGAAATGTTGGCCAACTGAAAAGTATGAACATGAAAAGTATGAGCATGAACAGCACTTAGTTGGGGCCCCTTTTGCCTGAACTACTGCAGCAATGCAGCGTGGCATGGAGTCGATCGGTCTGTGGCACTGCTAAGGTGTTATGAGAGCCCAGGTTGCTCTGATAGTGGTCTTCAGCTCTTCTGCATTGTTGGGTCTGGCGTATCGCATCTTCCTCTTCACAATACCCCATAGATTTTCTATAGGGTTAAGGTCAGGCGAGTTTGCTGGCCAATTAAGAACAGGGATACCATGGCCCTTAAACCAGGTACTGGTAGCTTTGGTACTGTGTACAGGTGCCAAGTCCTGTTGGAAAATGAAATCTGTATCTCCATAAAGTTGGTCAGCAGCAGGAAGCATAAGGTGCTCTAAAATTTCCTGGTAGACTGCTGTGTTGACCTTGGACCTCAGAAAACACAGTGGACCAACACCAGCAGATAACATGGCACCCCAAACCATTACTGACTGTGGAAACTTTACACTGGACTTCAAGCAAAATGGATTCTGTGCCTCTCCTCTCTTCTTCCAGACTCTGGGACCTTGATTTCCTAAGGAAATGCTAAATGTACTTTAATCAGAGAACATAACTTTGGACCACTCCGCAGCAGTCTAGTCAAGAGTGGCTTGACACAAGGAATGCGACAGCTGAAACCCATGTCTTGCATACGTCTGTGTGTGGTGGTTCTTGAAGTACTGACTCCAGCTGCAGTCCACTCTTTGTGAATCTCCCCCACATTTTCAAATGGGTTTTGTTTCACAATCCTCTCCAGGGTGCGGTTATCCCTATTGCTTGTTTACTTCTTTCTACCACATATTTTCCTTCCCTTCACCTCTCTATTAATTTTCATGAACACAGCTCTCTGAACAGCTGGCCTCTTTAGCAATGACCTTTTGTGTCTTACCCTCCTTGTGCAAGGTGTCAATGGTCAATATTGAACCTTTTCACAATATTCTAATTTGAGATACTGATTTTGGGGTTTTCATTAGTTGTCAGTTATAATCATAAAAATTAAAATGAATGATCACTTGAAATATATCAGTCTGTGTGGAATGACTATACATTATACAAGTATCACTTTTTAAATGGAATTACTGAAATAAATCAACCTTTAGATGATATTCTATTTATGTGACCAGCACCTGTATATGAAGAAGCTTTTTATCTAAACGTTTAGGCTACGTAATAGGTTCTTTTTTTGTCAGTTTTATCAATTAAACTACAGAAATGACGCTCATACATTTTTGGGTTTTACATCTAACTGTTTCATAACTTTTACTGAAAAGCTAATCGTTTTCTCTTTTATTATCAGCATTCTGATATCTCTAGCATCCATAACTGTACTGTCCTCCTTATGTGTTTAGAAGTTAGACAATTAGTCAAACTTCATTCATTACAGACATGCGAGTCGGAGGTTGTCTGAATGGCACAATATGTTGCTCCAAAACATATATATTGTTCAGCATTAATGGTGCCTTCAATATTTCTCTGAATCTCTTAATGATATTATGTACCGTAGATGATGTGATCCACAAACACATAGCTTTCACAAGGTGTCACGTTGTGGGTTTAACGTGCCAGACGTCGACAGAGTTGCAGTTGATGTGCTCTTGATTTTAGAAAAAAAGACAAAACAACAGAACAGAAAAACACTTGCACTTGATGAATGAAAAGTATAAAGTAAATCACAAACTGGACATAGACCCAGCACAGCATCAGGGCACACGGCAACATGGAACAATGACTGACAAATGAGGGGAGCAGAGGAGAAACATTACACATACTGATGACCTAATTGGGACCTGGTGTGAGAGACAATTGGAGACAAGACAATTGAAGGGGACCGGGACGAGTTGAAGAATGCGGTAGATGGCGGAGCAGTCCGTCACCTCACCGTCACAATAGCATTTAAACGCTGAGAATCTTTATTCTTACATATTGTTATTGTTGCACTCTGGGCTTCCAAATGCGGGTAGAATTTGGTTATGGCGTGTAACGCAGTCACTCTTATTAGCCACTTTGTCGGGTAGTATTCTATAAAACAGGGTTTTTCCTGAATTCAAAGCTCAAAGGCAACAGCTATCCCAAAATGTCGTACCACCTCTGTGTTAGTAATGTCGGAAAAACAGGTGGATCCTAGATTTCTTTCACACCCAAGCATGTCAAAATATTCCATTTAAACGTAACCTCAAACTACATCTAATCCGCATAACTATTTTAACTTTTCAGGCAGTTTATAGTTTATAGACAAACGAAGATCACTCGTGAAAGGACCATTAGATTAGGGTATGTACTATCACCAAAATCATTAGTCTACATATGCAATATATAGAGGAATATACATATATGTATATAATAAACATATTTAAGTTACTAACAATATAAGTATACGAATGTGAAGTCGCTGGATCAGCGACAGCAGCGGAGCCAATTATAGCTGAAGGAAGTCGAGGGAGATTAACGATGTGGCGTCAAGGCAAGGATGGGGAACAAGGCTGCAATAAATTCAGATCTGTTTCATTTTTTATGCAAGTCTATATTAACAAGAACATAGCATAACAAAAATGGACAACAATAATATTAACTGCAATCAATTATAAAGCTGATGGGTCATTTCATATTTCTTTTTAAATAACGTTAATAATTCTAGGTTATGTTAAGAATACATATATTGCTTGAATATTTTGGTGGATATTAGGGAGGATATTGTAGCGTGCATTAGATGCATAAGTGGACATGGACAACAAGGCAAATTTACCATTATAATAGCTGTTTTTTTCAAATGTGAAGCTATGTTACATAAAGTATTTCACAGAGGGGTGGAGAGTGGGGTAGAGTGGGGTACCACGTCTGCCTAATAGTGACTGAACCAGTGAACAAGACAGGCTAAGATGTAGCACACCGAAGTCATATTTTATCAAATGAAAACGTAATTCCCCAACAACAAAATGGTAGCTAGTGAAAATGCTAGAAATGGCTAGAAACTTTGGATAAGCACTAGCCATCGTGGCTGTGAGCAAAAACGTTAACGTGAAGCGCTGGTGGCACTATTTGCCAGTGCAGTCTTTCAGAGTCGTGAACCCTTCCCCATTCTCACTTCTGACAGACCCATTCTCTCTAGAATGATATTTTAATTATATTACTGACCTATTGCCAATTTACCCTAATTAGTTGTGCAACATTCCACCGGGTTTAGTTTTTTTAGCATTGCTGAACTATTCCTTTGAGTCTGTCCCAACATTTCTGAAACATGTGGCATCAAAGTGGACAAATGTTTTCAAGGAACAAAATATCTCAGTTTCAAAATTTGATATGTGGTCTTTGTACTTTCTGTTGAATATAGTTTTTAAATGATTTGAACATCATTGCAGTCTGTTTATATTTACATCTTACACATTGTCCCAAATGTTTTGGAAACGGTATAATGTTATGCTAGTTAGGTTACTGAACATTTATCATTAATCTAAGAAGTTGAGGGAACTAACACAGCTGGCATCTGACTAATTTGGTCCCAAATTATTTCCATGCAGCACATGTCTGGCACTGGGATCAGGGTGAACATCTGAACTTATGTCTTGTCATAGACAATAAAACTCCATGCTACGTGATTATTTCTGATGTGGTACATGGTTTGCAGTGATTATGTAAAATGTAATAATGCATTTTGTCTGCATGAGGCCAAGAGGTCATCCATATCCAACCCACTAGTGACATTTTTCGATCTTCGTAAAATCCTAATTCATTTTATTTATCAAACATACCAATATTTTGATATTTTTTGGGGTTTGAAGCAAGGATTAAGAAGGGATTTTGTAACCCCTAATCACTGTATTACATGTCTGGCAATGTGACTACAGGGTGCAATCAGACATGTGTCTCTTATCTTGTAATGAATTTGGACCTGCACCACTCCACACTGTGGATCTGCATCAAGTACATGATTATAAGATAGTCAAATATTCTTTGTTTATTCTCAGGAACAGGAATGTGAGAATAGTGTTTCAAATTAACAGGGGGTTTGACTATGCTCTCAAAGGATGATAAATATCAGTTGGTGATTCAACTAACATATTCATGGTCAACAGGTACGTAGATTCAGCATCATTGCATGTGGCTAACTCTGTCGAGCAGCCAAAAACCAACACAGGAGCTTTGAGGATTAGTGCTCAGAACAGGTTAACACTCATGCTAACATTGGATGCTGATTCTGGCTGTAAATGAAAACTGCTTTCATCTGGGCTTATGCTCATACAAAGCAGCCTATAGATTCCGCAAATCTTGGAAGACAAATGTATGAAAATATCATAACTGACCATAATAAAATTAATGCATTTCAGCTTTTAACCTTCATCTTTTAACACTAAACAAGACCAGTAGGTGAAGCATGTCTCCTAAAATAATCTATTCTTTAGTTCCCATTTCAAGTTTCATTTAATATTTTGCTTTTGAATTTATTCAGAATACAGTGTATTAACAGTAACTAACAGTCACCTGCTAGTTTTCCAATAAAACCCATCTCGCAATGCACTGGGGGTTTATCAGGTTCCGAAATCCTATTACATGGTACCCAATTATGGTGGTAATCCACTGGACTGTTGTCTTGTAGATCATGTGTATGTGTGTGACTGAATACTCCACTGCTCTATAAATAATTACTTTGATCTCACACTCTCTCACATGCATTTGATTTCAATATCCTTTAACACTAGGACTGCCAAATGCCTACAGGAATTGGCGTTTGCATTTGTAATTTAAATAAAATTGCCATATACCCTCACTTCTGTGACCTTTCCTAAATAGGTGTATATTACATTATGATTCTGCCAACGGAAAAAACTCAGAAACGGAAATCTCTTTAGAGACTTTTTACCAGTTTTTTTACCCTATATTCCGACTTAACGGCCAACAGCCCACAGCAATTTGCATTGGTATCCATGCAGCCCGCTAATGTTACCCAAACGGTGCTAAACACCCCTACAGTTGTGCTCTAAAGTTTCATATTCTTGGCGAATTGGTAATATACAGCTCTGGAAAAAAATTAGAGACCACTGCACCTTTTTTCCTTTCAAATAAGTTGAAAAGGAAGTTTTAAGTGAGGGACAGAAGTGTTCAATTTGCAGTGGTGTCTCAATTTTAACCCTTTTTGTTCCTCACTCAAAGCCTTCCTTTTTGAAGGATTTGAAAAGGAAAGAAAGTTTGCATGACCTGGAGACCACTGCAAAGTCTTCGGTCGTCTTGCATGAACCCCATATTTGAGATCTCCCCAGATTGTTCAGGATACTTTGATGGCCATTGCAGAACCTTCACCTTTTTCTACTGTAACCACTGGAGGGTCAACTTGGCCTTGGGCTTAGGGTCAATGTTGTGCTGGAAAGTCCAAGAGTGTCCCATGCACAGCTTTCATGCATTAGAATGCTAATTGTCTGCCAGTATTTTCTGATTAACGTGCTGCATTCATCTTGCCATAACTTTTCACAAGATTTCCCGTGCCTTTAGAACTCACACCCCCACCAAAACGTCAGTGAGCACCACCATGCTTCACTGTGGGGATGGGATCAAAGTTCAAAGGTTTATTTGTCATTTCCAATAACAAGCTATGGCAATGGAATGTTTGGTTTTCCTACTGTGCAGTTAAAAGTTAAAACGTAGCAGTAATGATAATGTAACAATAAGAACACAATCTATCAATTATAACACTATACAAAAAAATGCACATCAATAATAATAACTCTACAACTGTACAACCATAGTGCAATGTAAAAGTGACAAAGTGAAAATGTATTCTGTTCACCTTAGGCCTTGTTGACCCTCTCCAAACATACAGTGGGTATAGAAAAGAATCACCCCCTTTAAAATAATCAAATTTTGTTGCTCTGCAGCCAGAAATGAAAACGGACAAAAACTATTTTTGTGTTATTCAGCGGTATTTACATAACATCCAAGTGAAAGATATAATACCAACTTGTCAGGAAAAAAAATACAACTTTACAAAACAGAATCACTGAGTTGGAAAAGGAATCACCCCCCTCCTAAAAATTACTTGTAAACCCAACCAGGTGTGGTTCATCACCTTCTCAATAGCAAAAGACAACAACAATCAACTATGGGTGGCAAGGCATTGTCAAAATCTCCGGGATTAAGTTCTGGGCAGGTACAAGTCAGGAGATGGATACAAAAAAAATTCAAAGGCTTTATCAGTGCCTAGAAGCACAATGAAGTATATTATTACGTTTTGGAAGCTATTTGGTAAAACACAGACCCTCCCTGGGTCAGAATGTCGCTCCAAACTGGATGAAAGAGCCAGGAGGATACTGGTCAGAGGGGCTACTAAGAGGCCTAAAGCAACTCTGAAGCAGTTGCAGCAATTCATGACAGAGTGGTCATTGTGTGCATGTGAAAACAATATCACAAATTATCCACAAATGTGCTTGTATGGGAGGTTTGCAAGAAAAAAGCCACTCCTCAAGAAAGGCCACATGCAGTCACGAGTGAACTTTGCCAAAACGCACCTTGAAGTTTCTAGGGCCACGTGGAAAAACGGGTTATGGTCAGATGAGACTAAAATTGAATTGTTTGGCCTCAACACCAAACGATATGTCTGGCGAAATTCCAATACAGCTCACCATCCAAATAACACCATTCCTTTAGTAAAGCATGCAGGTGGTAATATCATGTTATGTGGTTGTTTCACTGCAGCAGGGACTGGAGCACTTGTCAGGGTAGAAGGAAAAATGGGGCAAAATACTGTCAAATTCTTAAGGAAAATCTGCTGCTCTCTGCCAGAAAGTTGTCAATGGGAACAAGATTTACCTTCCAACATGACAATGACCCAAAGCACACAGCACAACTGACCACACAGTGGTTGAAGGAGAAAAAGGTAAATGTTCTTGCATGGCCTAGTCAGAGCCCAGACCCCAATGAAAATCTGTGGAAAGACTTGAAGACAGCATTCCACAAACGGTCACCATCAAACTTGAGTTCTTTGCAGTTCTGCAAAGAGTGGTCAAATATTGCACTGTCTAGATGGACTAAAGGCTGTAATTAAAGCAAAAGGTGGTTCAACAAAATACTAAAACAAGGGGGTGATCCTTGTTCCAACTCAGTGATAGTTTTTTTTATTTGTAATTTTTTTCTGACATGTTGGTGTTATCTTTTACTTGGATGTTATAAATTGCACTGAGTAAATACAGCTGAATGAAAAAAATATGTCTGTCTTCATTTCAGGCTGCAAAGCAACAAAATGTGATTATTTTATAGGGGGGTGATTCTTTTCTATACCCACTGTAGCACTTATGGTTGTGACCATAAAGCTCTATTTTTGTCTCATTTTTGTACCATCGTATTGTGCTCCTTGACATAGCCCCACCGTCTTTTTCCAGAGCAGCCTGTAATTCTCCTGAGGTTACCTGTGCGTTTTTCTTTTTATCCTGAATTCTTCTGGCAGTTTTGACTGAAATCTTTCTAGGTCTACCTAAACTTGGCCTGGTATCAAGAGATCTCTGTCACGTCCCAGCCTCCGCGATCACGCGGATGCAGGTCCTCGCATCCCTGAAAAGTGAACGCGAACCGGTTCATCACCCACGCCTACACCTGTTCCCAATCTACGTTCACACACCTGTTCCCACTCGCCTCATCACCAACCATATTTGTACTGCTCCCTGTCATCTCTCCCCTGCCGGATCAATGGTTTATGTTCACATGCCACATCTCACACTCTACAAACTCTCGTGACTACCCGTGTACCAACCGATTACTCCCCTGTCCCCGATTACTCTGACTGTACTACTGCCGCCCGCTCGTTTACCGACCTTCCGCCCGTCCCCGACTACACTACATGCTGCTCGCCTGTGCCTTCGTCACCGGTACGTGAGACTCCGGACTGCCCGTCCACGACTGCTCTGTCTGCCATTCCTCCGTAGTCCACGCTTGGATCCTTACCTGCAGTCGTGACAATCCCTGAATTGTCCACTTCTTAATAAGTGACTGAACAGAACTGACTTGCTTCGGCAAGAGTTTGGATATCTTTTTATATCCTTTTCTATCTTTATAGTGTATTCATAACATAACCTTGTTACGCTGGTCTTTTGACAGTTTATTTCTGCTTCCCATGTCTCAGTATCTGCTCAATGCATCCAAGTGAGAGCTAACAAACTCATTGATTATACACAGACACTAATTGCGATTTAAAAAGCCACAGATGTGAGAAATAACCTTTAA
Source organism: Esox niger (assembly GCA_016801105.1). Classification (NCBI taxonomy): domain Eukaryota; kingdom Metazoa; phylum Chordata; class Actinopteri; order Esociformes; family Esocidae; genus Esox; species Esox niger. The sequence continues at coordinate 55,283 of JACXGJ010001302.1, read as the reverse complement.
TTGCCATTTTCATTAAACTGTATGTTAAAATTTGGTCAGAGCCATCTGGATGATTTCTGATATCACTATAATTTATAAAGGATCGAAAACAACTATGTCATAATAAATGGCTTCATATTATCACAATCCACAAATGAAAGACAGCTTTTTTGCATGATCTGATCAGTCAAATTTTCAAAATCAGTGCCAAAATGTCACAATTTCTGCTAGCCTATGCAAACCTATGAGCACAACTGTATCTAGCTAGCTAATTTTATCAGTTTCTAACAGTTTGCTAAAAAGGAGCACTGTACAGCATATTTTCTTGGCCTATATTGTTCAAGAAAGTCTGAAAATAAGTATTTAGCTAGCTATGTGCAATTGCTAGAATTATTTGAGTGTTTTATTTTAAGTTTGTTGATTCAGGTGTACATTATGCTTAAGACTTGTGTAGCTAGCTACTGTAGCCCCCTAACCTTGGCCATCCCTACTATCGGGCAGTTCTGTTGTGAAACTAAATCGTTTTGGGATCAAAATTGTAAAGCATTAGTTTTGCTGTTAAATGTACTTTATTTCAGCCTACCCATCCCCTATTTTCATAGAAATTTATGTATTTTAGATACTTTGTCATTGTAGGTCATTGGTAGGGGTTTGTTATTGACAGTCTTGTTGTGTTTACACAAAAGCAATACTGAGAGAATTTAACTCCTCAACTTTCAAAGTACTGGTCCATTTCATACATTTTATTGGCATTGTGGTTTTATAGTTTAATGTTTAATAGATTACAAATAAAGATTATAGTACTAATCACAAGTTCATTCTTATCATTTTATAATTTTTTGCTTTGTGATACCTACAGGTCAAAATGTAGTGGAGGTAAATGTAGTGGAGGTAAAGTATAAGCCTGTTCTTTGTATTTTCTAGTTGAAAGGCATTGTCTATCCAAGTGGTTGGGGTCATATTGATGGGGAAAGGATATGCAAAAAGAAGAGCAAGCACAATAAGGGAAAGAAATAGTCTGTTAAGGCAATACATAAAGTTGGTTTATTGCATTTGTCTTTGTATGCTGTTTGTTTCATATCCAAGTACAAAATGCATGTACTGATGAACATTTTTCTTTTAAATGCATTTAAAGCAAGTGTTCATCCTACATTTCAAAATAAAATATGCATATTTTGCTTCAACAAAATACTTTTTGACATTTAAATTCTAACAGTTGAACCTTGATGTAGCGAGGTCAATCCCCACTGCACCCTGTGTGATTTATAGTACGGATATATTTTCATGCAGAATTAAAGTACTGGTCAATTGATCTTTGCTTGAGTTTGCAGGGACAATGCCTGGACATTATACAGAAAATAAAATTAAAAGTGTTGAAATTGCAAGACAACAACTGGTAAATACAAGGTATTAGGATGGAAGATCTTTGCATTAGTTTGCAGGGGCAAAGTCCGGCCCTTACACTGCAACTACACTGAAAGAGGGAAGTTGAAACTAAGTGGAAAGAAGAATGCTAATACTGGTAAATTGCATAGCAATAGGAGGACAGACATTTTAATTGCAACTACGCAAGGTAATATGGAGCTAACTGGTAAGTAAAGTGGATAGTTACAGAGGCATAACTGTAAAATTCAGACCCATACTAGCAGCTACAATGTGAATGTTTGTGGAAAGAATAATTAATATCCAAGGATCCAGTAGATAAACTTGAAATACACATGAAATGGCGTTCCAAGGCCAGTGTTGAAATATAATCTCTCCACCTAGTCCTAGGCCTACCCTGAGGTAGGAGATGTCCCGGTGGCATCATTACCAGATGCCCAAACCACCTCAACTGGCTCCTTTCGATGCAACTGAGCTTCTCACCCAATCTCTAAGGGAGACGCCAGCCACCCTTCTGATAAAAAACTCATTTCAGCTGCTTGTACCCACAATCTAGTTATTTCGGTCATGACTATAGGTGAGGGTAGGAACGAAAATTGATTTCGGTATATCGAAAGCTTTTCCTTCTGGCTCAGTTCTCTTTTCATCACTACGGTGTGGTAAAGCGAATGCAATACCGCCCCTGCTGTTCCGATTCTCCGGCCAATCTCCCGCTCCATTGTCCCCTCACTCACGAACAAAACCCTGAGATACTTGAACTCCTTTACTGTGGTAACGCATCATTCCCTATCCGGTGGAGGCACTCCATCAAATTCCTGCTAAGAACCATGGCCGCAGATTTAGAGGTGCTAATCCTTATCCCAACTGCTTCGCACTCGGCTGTAAACCAGTCCAGTGACTGCTGGAGGTCACAGACCGATGATGCCATCAGGACCACATCATCTGCAAAAGGCAGCGATGAGATCCCCAACCCACCGAACTGCATCCCCTCCCTACCCCGAATATGTCTCGATATCCTGTTGATAAATGTTTCAAACAGGATTGGTGAGAAAGCGCAGCCCTGGTGGAGACCATCCCCCACCTGGAACAAGTCCGACGTACTACCGAGAACCCGAACACAGCTCTCAATTTGGACGTATAGGGATTTGATAGCTCTAAGAAGGGACCTCCTTACCCAATACTCCCGCAGCACCTCCCACAGTATCTCCCGGGGGATCCGGTCATACGCCTTCTCCAGTTCGAGGGTTAACGCCCTTGAGGCACCTAAGACCATTAGACCATAGCTCCCCGCCGCAGCTTCAGCAAAGGAAGCTTAGAACAACGACCAGTCAGGTTCAATGCCCCCAACTTCCACAGGGATGTCAGAAATGCTCAGCCGAAGTCGTGAGTTAAAGGTCATTCGGACGGGGGCCTCCTCCAGACATTGCAGGTTCACCCGCACTACCCGTTTGGGCTTTCCTGGTCTGTCCAGAGTCTTTCCCCACCCCCTGCCCCACTCACAACCAGATGTTGATCGGTTGACAGCTCCGTCCCTCTTTACCCAAGTGACCAAAACATGCAGCCTCAGATCCGATGACACGATCACAAAATCGATAAATTACACTTATGAGCATCATTATGTTCGAACATGGTGTTCATTATAGATAAACCATGACTAGCACAGAACTCTAACAACAAACAACAACTCAAGTTCAGATCAGGGAGGCCATTCCTCCCTATCACGCCTCTCCAGGTGTCTCCATCATTGCCCACGTGCACGTTGAAGTCCTCCAGCAGAATTATGGAGTCCCCTACTGGAGCCCCATACAGGACTCCATTCAGGGTCTCCAGGAAGGCCAAATACTCAGAACTGCTGAAAACTCTGACTGTTGTTTTGGAGTATTGTTTCGTGGAGCTTTCTTTACAGATTCCTTGTTATACTATTTTCTATTCAATAGAATATAGTACAAAGACAATGTACGAAATGTTGAAACTGAGACATGTTATTGATTCTTTAAAAATACATGCCCATTTTGAACTTCTCTGTGTCTAAGGTCATTTAACATGGACTGAGGCAAAGTGAAAAACTGTCCCAAAAATAAATGTCAAATTATTTTTGGGAATCATGCACAGTGGAGAGGGATCATCTGGCTTCTTATCAGTACACAGTTTAAAAGCCAGCATACATGATGGTATGGGGGTGCATTAGTGCACATGGAATGGATGACTTGCACATCTGTGAATGAACCATTATTCTGTATGATATATACTGGTTTTAGAGCAACATTTGTTGCCATCCAGACAAAGTATTTTTCAGCGAAGGATTTGCTTATTTCAGCAAGACAATGCCAAACCACATTCCTCATGTACTAAAGCAGCATGGCTCCATAGTATAAGAGTCAGTGGGTCTGTCACCCACTGAAAACATTTGGTGCATTATGAACCGAGATATTACAACAAAGGAGATCATGAACTGTTGAGCAGTCCTATATCAGGCAAGAATGGGGAATGCATTTCATTTTCAAAACTACAGCAATTGGTCTCCTCAATTCTCAATTACTTACAGAGTATTGTATAATAAGTGGTAATGCAACACAGTGGTAAACATGCCCATGTTAACTGTTTTGAAATGTGTTATTGGCATCAAATTCAAAATAGGCATATGTTTTTCCAAAAACAATAACAATTCTCAGTTTCAACATGTGATATGTTATCTTTGTACTTTTTCCAATTAAATACAGGGATAAATTATTTGCAAATCATTGCATTCTGTTTCTATTTGCATTCTACTCCCAAGTGTCCCAACTTGTTTGGCACTACACTTACAGAAGCAGCACTTAAGCACTGACGCTATAACTAGTATTAAAACAAACAACAGAAGAGCTGGAGTTGAGGAGCTTGCAAGATGTTCTCTCTCGTTGCCTTGTGCTCTCCCCATATAAGCTCCCTAGACCACTTGCATGTGCACCTGTGAATTAAATAGAGGGAGACAAATAAATCACTGAGCCCAGCTAGGTGGCTTGAGGATCACTCACCTTACTAACCCCCAGGGGAGGTTGCAGGTGGCCAACTCCTCCCCTGCAGGTCACTGAACTGTCACAGTATGTTTGTATGAGGTTCATAATGAGTCATTTCTCAGTTACATCAGATTATTGACACCTGTATGACATCAAATGTATTTTATGAATCCCTTTTTACATCAGCTGTTGTCACAAAGTGGTTTTACCAAACACTCTGCCTTAAACTCCAAGGAGCAGACTACAGTAATGTATTTCATGAAGCTACTTCCCCTTAAGTCATTAACTATGCCCTAGACCAGTGTTTTTCAAACCTGTTCCTGGAGGCACACCGGCCTGCATGTTTTAGATCTCTCCTTGCCCTAACACACCTGACGTAGCTCACCAAGGACGTGATAATGAGCTGATCATTTGAATCGGGTGTGATAGAGCAGGGAGAGATCTAAAATCTGGAGGGCGGGCTGCCTCCAGGAGCAGGGTTGAAAAACACTGCCCTAGACAATATGACAGACAACAAGCTACGTGATGTAATGATCACTGTGACATGACATTCAGACAAATGCCTGTGCATTTACCAAATTTTTTAGGTCAAACTAATTCAGCGATTTCTCTTAAGGACGCAACGAGCCTCTGAAGAAGGAGCGTCCGAAATGGAAGAGTGAGTACCCAATGACGGAGGGTCAGCTGAGGAGTAAGAGGGATGAGTTTTGGGATACTGCCCCTGCCTTTGATGGCAGGAAAGAGATTTGGGACGCACTCCGAGCAGCAGTTGTGGCCATAGACCTCAACAACCTGGAACTGGCTCAGGCCATAGTGGATGGCGCCTGTATCACACTACCCCACGGTGAGACACAGACTGAAGTACGTCAGTAATGGCTGATCCGTTTAATAAACCACTTTAAAGGAGCCCCAATACATTTGTATTCATTTTCAGCCGTATGCTATTTTTCCTTTTTAAGATTCTTATCTATTGCACATATTAATTGTGAAAAACTAAAATGGCTGGCCATTTAAATGATTCAACCACATCAGAATATAAAAGGGGAGTACCAATTTCCATCTGTAGATGTTCTATATATAGTGTGTTTGCTAATTGAACTACTATAGTATCTGTTGATATTACTTTTGTCTGTTGATAAGCAACTGCTTGCTAAAGTTAGAGTCAGCATTAGGTTTAGAAAAAGCTTTAGGTTAGCTGTTAAGGTTGGGATTGGGATAAAGGTAAGGGTTAGTGCATTGTTAGGATTAGTAGATAGTTAAAATGCTGCTTATTGTTGGTAAATACAGTTGTGGTCAGAAGATTGCATACCCTTGAAGAATTGGTAATACATTTACCATTTGTAAAGAAAACATGAGTGAGCAGGCAAAACACATGTCTTTAATTTCTTATGAGATTCTGTGATGGTAAATTCATTGATAGGACCTCTAGTGAGTACAGCGTCAAAATTATCTTGGCATAATTATCAGTTTATTTGCATATAGTAAAACCCGGCAAAAGCTTACAGAATAATAATTCGAGGAGCCTCTGAAGGAAAGTACATGAACAGTCAGTATTTATTACAATTAAAAGGGGTGTGGTAAGATGATGCCCAGCTGTCCTATGTCAATAAAACACATTCCCTTTGTTCTATTATTACCTAGGTTTCACCCAATGGGCAAGGCAGTCTTCCCCAACATGGGTAACCTTTTCAACCCTTTAAGATGACTTTCAGCATCTGGACAGACAATAAATGACCTGAGGAGTTATACAGATGGGGATATTAATGAGTAACCCTATAATATGTCGATACCAGTCAATGATGCAAATACCAGATCCCCCTCTCCTACATTCCTAAGGAACAAAGGACAGATACCCTTATTGGTCAAGTGAGATTGACAGATGGTCAGAGTACCCAGTGATCCTCTGACAAAAAGACGTGTCAAAAACTAAGACAAGAGTTACATACCAGGTAATAGATAAGCAAACAAGTCTCAAATGTACATTAGTTCAAGAATTTCCATAACAATCCATCCTCTTGATACCAAATCAACCCTTGGTATCAATCCTTAAACAATTTACTCATTAGGATGAAGACTGTAACAAAACACTACTCTTTTACAACATGAATCTGTTGATATAATTACCCTAATGATTAGAGAATGGAACAAATCTGAAATGTCTGGATCCTCATTTTCATGCTTCTGGACCATTGCATGCAACTTCAAGATCAGACATTTTCATTACACTGAAATATAACACAGTACAACAAGAGCGTTTATGTAAAAAAGAAACTGGTGAAAGGAAGTAATTTCACATATGACACATATAAACTGACTGTATGGGGTAAGTTGCATCGACACATGGGTGTTTAAACACCAATCACTGAATACATTCTTCAATTTGTTACTGGTACAAAGTCCTCTCATGCCAATTGCTTGATTCACTGAAAAATACATCCAAAGTCTTCACAAATGTTCTGCTCCTTCAAGCTTCAGACAGTCAGTTATGAATCATTTCCTGGCAGACTAATGTAATGGAACATAAAAGTAAGATGTACATTCCAAGGTGTTGTCCTTCCTAGTTCAAATGCAGGTTACGATGACATCACTCTAGCTGTCTCAATTCTAGCTGCTCCATCAGCTTGGTCATGAGAATCTGTGTTCTACTTTGTGAATGCCAAAATGATCAGTTTTATCTACGGGCTCTATAGCTGCAGGCTGGGACGGAAGTGATGGTTACTAGTACCAAAAAACAAAAACGTTTCCCTCAGTTACCTAATTTTTAAACACCGAAGCCCTGTAGTGTGTGGCGTCGACCCTAGGCTCCTCTCTCAGCTACCTGGACAGCAGATGAGATATACCCGGTATGGACCCAACCAGCGTGGCATGATGCCGTGCAGTTGATCTTTCCATGCCGCAGCAAACGTTGTCCAGAACCGGAGCTTTCCTTAGCTCCCCCAATTGGTTGGGGGTTGCCTTCTTCATCTCATGGCAGAAGCATCAGGACTAGAATTAGTCCAGCTCACAATTGTCCTTTAAGACAAACTCTCAAAGTCTCTCTGACTACAACCAGTCCTTTATCACTGAATCGCTTTCAAGTGTCCTGGACCTGTCAGTGAATTTTCCTTGAAGACACAGTACACAATCAGAAATATGTCAATTTATATTAGTTTGTTGCTTCTTGGTAACGCATTAGAACACAGTTCTACTAGACACTTAAACTTGGTATACCTGAATATCCAATATCTTTCTGTTTTCCGTTGTCTAAGTAGATTAGAACAGTTGTAAACAATATGGTGGAAACACTAACAATTCTGGTGCTTCCATTCTCCTAGTGTAGCAAAATAACAATTTCACTCTTCTATAGTTGGCTTAGATTCAATGACCTGCCAATAACAAACCTACAAGGACAGAAGAACATTTTCCTGTTACTGTTCCAATTACTCATCTTCCGTTTAAATAGTTTGCTTATGTTAAAGTATCACTAATAAACAATTCTTAGTTCACCTAACCAGATCTCCGTTGATTTATAATTACATCTGATTATTTTGTATCGGAACTACAATCAAATTCCCTTTTGTTTCACGTGAATGATCAAATACCTTATTGCAAATCGAGACACTTCACACCATCTTAAAACTCACCTAACATAACTGTAATTTAGCCTTTAATTTATATAAAACCCCAGCCTTTTTTCATTTATCCCAAGCCTTGAATTTCTCCAAGCCTCTTTTTATTTATCCTAGCACATCAAAGACACTGCAATCCTGTCATTAATCATGACCTTGTCCTAAAACAGGCTGTGAGGATCTTGATTAATTGAGTGACCCAATCTTGTGAGTGACCCAATCTTGATCTAGAAATAAGTTACACTTTTACACAGGGAAATAATCCAGATGCAATTTCCATCTTTTTGTACTCTTCAAAAAAGTAATATCTGTTTCTCCTCCAAGGAGTTAAAATGAGTCATAAACCCGATTCAAGCAGACCCCCCCCCCCCACACTAGTATTTGTGTGAGTGAGTAGTGCATTCCTGAGGGTCTGTACCTCTTTTTACAATTTACACTACAGTGGGGAGATGATTTTGCAGGTTTTCCTACTTACAAAGCCTGTAGAGATCTGTAATTTTTACCATAGGTGCCCTTCAACTGTGAGAGACGGAATCTACAAAAATCCAGAAAATAAGTGTCATAACAGGTGGGTTATGTTTGATGTTTAACAAATGGGTTCCGGAATATTATATTGAATGTTAAATTCCCAGGCAAAAAACAAATGCTATATCAGCAGCATTATGTTTGATGTTCAACAGAAGGATGCCAGGGTTCAGCAATGCTATAACACCCAGCCTTTTATGTTCTGATAAGTGTAGAACTGGTGGGTGTTAACCTTCCATGTTTTACAATGTACCAAGGTGAATTAAATGCAGGAAACCTGCTTTATAAATAGCTGTACTGTATAATAGCCTACACTTAAACAGCAATAAAACACAAACTCTGTGATACAACAAATTTATTTTATTTTAATTTGTCAGCAGAATGAGCTCTTGGTAATCTTTGTGAGCTGAGCATATACAGTCTAAATACTGAATACCAACTGTAGGGCTGCTGCAATTATCAGCTACATAATTGCCATATCTAAATAATTTAGGCCAGATAGCAATTGTTTATAGACAACAAGCATTTTGCACAATACTTTGATTCCAAAGTCATGTTTCCAATCTAAGGGATTTTGAGGTCAATGTTTGAAACGCCTCAAAAAAGGCTACCACGTATATGATCGGCTTCCATATGTCTAGCCCACCATGCACATTTTTTTGGAACAAACTGCCCGTCAGTTATACTATTGGCTCAGTACATTTACTGAACCTTTTTTGCTGGCCTCAGTTGCACCATCACCAGATACTTTTTTTAAACTAGCTGGGTTGTCTGGTTTACCTTCGACATTTCGCAGCCTCATGCTTAAACTGGTGCATTTCGGATTGTCACTTCTTTTCTTATTGTTAGAGTGAGCCAATGCTCACTGTTTTCATGACCACAGGTCACACAATATTAGGCTATTTAATATGCTGTTAATCTATTTACTTATTCATTTGGCATATTTCGCACTGGACATTTTGGCAGTTGATGTTTAATCTGGCAGAATACACCTGATGCCGGCGAAAAGACTTTGCCAGCTATCGTAGCTAACTGGTCGACAGTGTCTCTTATTTTACCTTGTAGCAACATCGTCAAAATGAGATGGAAATGAAAACAAAATGCTAATGGAATTTATTTGAATAATTAAATTGTTGTATGATTTTCATTTATTACATTTGTACTGTCTAAAAAAGAAATACAATTATTATTGTCTGTGTTCTTAGAAATAATCCTTTTATGTAGGCTATTCTTTTTTGAGTGAGACATTTTTTTATGTAAAGTCGGACACTATTTTATGATTTAAATGAACTATTAGACACATGAGAAAAGTTTTAACCACATGTATTAATGAATTCAGGTGTACAGTAAATATAAAATCCGTCATTCAGACTGGAAATCAAAACATTGTGCAAAAAGATTGTCTATAAAAAGAATGTGGCTCAAATAATTTTGATCAGGCAATGAAATTATTGTGACTCTTAATGGGCTATACCCCCCCGATATAGGATGTCGCTCCCAGTGAATTAACATAACAATGAAAATTAAGTGTAATGTTGATGACAAAATCCGTTTTACCTCTTAACTTAGTATTGCAATCTTATTCATGGAATTCCTTTTTTTAGGAGATAAACAAAATATGAAACATATAATCAGTCAGAATAAGACATTTTGCTATTTCATAGAACCATGAAAATGATGAGCTTCCTACGTAATTCATCAAAGGTGTCACAGAAATAAATTTTTGTGAAACAAAATGAAAACGATATCCTTGACCAGATGCGTTGCTAGAATACTTTCAGGGCTTTGCAACCACTCAACCCTCAGGGGAGACTTCTTTGCCACACATTTGTAATGGATTTGTTGTGATGTCGTGTCTAAACGCTGTCTTACCATTTTTTTATAAATTGTGCCAACATTTGTTTGACATCTGTCTGGAACCTGATATATTCAGAAACAACAGAAGATTATTCATTTTCAGCACCAAATCATCCCTAGGTTCTATCTCATGGTCATGTGGGTTCATTTTCTTTATCAATCCTCTTCCTCTGCTTAACAGCAAGCCCTACTCTACACTCTTCTTTCACTTCGATTGCTCTAAGTCGCATCTTCATGATTTTGACTGTTCATTTGCTGTTCAAAGTACCAACCCATCTAGTATTGTTTTACAATACATCTAGTATTGAAGTAACAGCATGCGAACCCCCCGCATGCTGTTACTTCATTGGGTGGTGGCTATTACTTTTGTTAGCCATCACTGAATTGGGATGTTTTAAGAATACTCACTAATGGGGTAGGTGAGAGGCATGAACAGAACAGTGTTGTATAGTTCGATTGACCGATTTGAGACATACAGCAAGAACATTTGAATTGTAAACCTTTATTGTCTTAAAATAGCAAAAGGTATGGGAACATTTGCTATGTGTAGACTGACACAATTGTGCTGTTGGTTTTCCAGACTCCACCCTTTATACTGTGGTGACCCTGTGTTCAGTTATGTTCCATCAGGGCGCAGGGCATTACAGTTAGGAGGGGCTGTTTTACAGGTTGGAACGTCCTGCAGCAAGGAGGGCATCTCTGGGGGATCGGGGACAGCAGGGTTGTGTCCAGGGGTCTCTGGCCATAGCTTATATAAGTTGGGGTTTTGGCAGCATCTCGCTCTATTGTGGCTCCACTCCTGCGTGTGACAGAGAACCGTAAAATGAGGTATCTGTTGAGCTAGCTACAGGTACAAGCGAGGTTGTCAAGTATCTTTAGTGTTAACTGATGTTGTTTGGCATAGACGGTGGCAAAACAGCTGTCTTTGTTAGGGTTAATAAATTCTACCCAGTGTTCTTTACCTCTGACTCCGACACCTGATTTAGTATCCCGGCCAGGGGTGTTACAATACTAATAATTTGGAAGTGCAATTGGAACACAAGAGCTGATACTCAATCAAAATAATTTTTACTGGTACAAAATTATTTTCGGATTTGTACATAATATATTGATTGATTTTAGTTGATTTTAGAATCTGTTTGCCTGCTTAAAAATAATAATTCAGATTATTAGCCCTAATAGTTGCAATTCACTTGATAAAGAATATGAACCCAGAGAACAATGAGATCATAGCAATGTCTCTGGTTTTACCAATACTGTATGCTCAGTTCCCAAAGATTGTGAAGAGTACATTATGCTGACTAATTATAATAAAAATATTTGTCGGATAATAGAATTTGTTTTATTGTTGTTTAAATGTAGGCTACTATTAGAGTATGACTATTTAAAACATGTTTGGTAGCTATTCTATAAGGCTGGAATTAGCCAATTGTAATGGCCATATTGGCGAATTTGATAAAACAAATGAGTTGATGCAACAAATAAGCGACAGTTGCATTTGTCTATTAAATACAATAGAGTAAACTCTGACAGCCTATTCGCCAACTGTCATAAGATACCATACCATACTAGAAAACCGATCATAACAAATAGTTCTGCTTTGTATTTTATTATTTCTTCAGATAATTCAAATGTTTAAACAAATATACTTTTTTTCTGTGTAGGCTAATGATGTATTTCTTTGTTATATTAGTAGAAACTTTTAAATTTGTTATAACCTGTTATTTTAGGAGAACACTGTAAAAATTGTGTGTACTGTCATTTAGAAAAAAAAAATCAGAATAAATGGCAATTTCAGCATTCTAGCTCAGGCATATGTTAGAAATAGTGCAATCATAGTATGACGCAATCGACTGTTTATTGACGCAATTTACCAATGGAATTTGCCTTGCCGTTCCAATTATTTTGGAGGGGACTCTGTGTGCCAACACTCCTGGTGTAGTTGATTGATTCAGGTTAAACTCTGCTCTGATTGGTTTCTTTGGGGCTGGGATGTTGATCAAGTCTTTGCCATCGATTTGTAATCTCTTGCCGACTCGCTGAGCAGCGTTTAAGATGATTGCTTTCAACAGTATTTCGCCCCATATGTTGATCGCTGCACAATTCACGAGGGTTTGAAATGTGTACATATGTTTACTCAGGTCAGACTGAATGACTATCACCAGGGTCTGCGTGGTTTAAATACACAGACCATGCCAATCACTTCATAAAACATGAAAGATTAACATAAAATCCCGAGGGGTTTAGCACTACTAAACCCTAGCACCCTTTTTTGTTAAACATCAAATATCTTGTCGCTGATTTAAAGCCTATTTACTACCTGGGAATTTAACATTTTGAAACCCTAATATGTATTTGTTAAACAGCAAACATTTCGTACCTGTTATAACACTTGTCAATTGTTGTAAAATACACATCAATGCAATCATAAATTACAAAGTCACCAGACATGCATATGTCATTCCGGAAGTTCTGCCCTAACACACGTCATAAAGGAAATCCATACGTTACACCAAAAGTTCCACCTACCAAACCAGATGTCCCACCCACCTGTCAAATCATACTGGAAGCCCTGTCCGCCAGGTTCATGAATCACCAAAGTGACAGAATATACCCCAAATTAACTACGACATACATTGTGTAATTCATTGAGTACAAAATGATGTAACAATGGTCCATGGATACCAAAATCACCAATCGATTCATGGCTGGATTCAGACCAAAAATCTAAGTAAACAACTGAAATCACAGGCTGTTCCAACTTTCTTGAATTTCTCCATGGCAACTCATAATGTGACTCAGTAGTGTGTATGGCCCCCACTTGCCTGTATGCACGCCAAACAACGTCTGATGAGACAGCAGATGGTTTATTTGGGGATCTCCTCCAAGACCTGTATTAGGGCATCAGTGAGCTCCTGGACAGTCTGTGGGGCTGCTTGGCGGTGTCGGATGCACTGATACATAGCGTCCCAAAGGTTCTCAATAGGATTCAAGTCTGGGGAATGTGTAGGCCAATCAATGGCATCAATGGCTTTGTTATCCAGGAACTGCCCACACACTCTGGCCACAGTAAACCAGACATAATCCAGCACCAGGAGGAACCCAGAGCCCATTGCACCAGCATAAGCTCTGATGATAGTCATCCCGGTACCAAACAGCAGTCAGGGTACTGTTGGCTAGCACATGGAGGTCTGTGCGACCCAACAAGGATATGCCTCCCCAGACCATCACTGACCCACCACCAAACCAATCATGCTGGATGATGTTTCAGATAGCATAATGTTCAACTCGGCATCTCCAGACTCTTTCACATACATCACATGTGCTCAGCGTGAACCTGCTGTGAAGAGAACAGGGTGCCAAAGGCGGACCTGCCAATTGCGTTGTTCTCTGGTGAATGCCAGTTGAGTGGCACGATGTTGGGCTGTGAGTACAGATCCCACTACAGGACGTCAGGCACTCATGCCACCCTCATGGAGTTTCTGACAGTTTGGTCACTTGATGTCACATTCATTTGCACTATAGAAGGTGACATTAATTCACAATGGCTTATGCTTCCTAACTGAATGGATTGATATTGCCGAATTTTTATTGACTTGGTGTTATACTGTGCTGATAATGTGTTCCCTTAATTGTTTTGAGCAGTACATTTTTTTTTAGAGTCAATGTCCTTTAATATGGAATTTGTGCTTCTAGCAAAATCGAGAAAATTCTTACCTCAATAACGAAGCTATATCATAGCTAATTTGAGACCAAAGCAAACCTTAATGCCTACATGCAATTGATCTGAATGGTTTGGACTGCCATCATCATAGCAGGAGCTCCATTATGTATTTTCATAGCCTTGGTGATATAGCCTGATGGAGAAAGCCAGATAACATGACAGATGGCCTACCATTCTGTTTTGATCAACACACTGTCCACCAGGCTATGGATGACACACATAATCAGTTAGCTGATTCTGTGTGTTATGCAATGTTATGTAATTGTCCAGGGAAGCATGAAAGGACCTCAGGGATTTAGGTAAATTGAACATAAGGGACACATTGTGTCTTCCCTACTCTGTGTGCGCATGTTTGGGTTTGGTGTTGCTTGATACTAGAATTACTGTAGTGCTAGCATAATAGAATCAATGTGTTTCAGCAGGGTAGGAGCAAAAGCCTGCACTGCAGCTCCATCTTTAATCCTGGAGTATAGGGGTATAAGTGTTGACTTCAGACAGGGAGTTTCTCTCTGGGATCGTCTCTATGTGTAACTAAGGTTTGTTTCGTGACTATCTTTGCTCTATAGGTACCCTGACAGAGAGTTATGATGAGCTTGGTAACTGCTACCAGCTTCCTGCCTACATATTTACTGCTCCCACCAACCTCATCAGTGGACACACCAATGAGAGCGAATCTTCTGATCAAAAAGAGCAAAAAAAGCCTCTCCTTCACCCAAAAGAGGAGTTCCAGCTCCGAGTTCGCCTTTCATGCGGTAAAAAAGAGACATCCAACCTTTTTCCTTGGCCATTCAGTTGCTCCATCTAATCCATTTTCAAGTTCCATGAGCTCATTGCTAGGGTCATTCCAGTACTAATAATGTGGAGTTTAGTTGTCAGTGTTTTTCACCCTTGTGGTTTCATCTACAAATAGACTACATATTGTCATGGGCCTACCATTGCAAATGTAACATATTTTAGGCTACTACAATTTAGGTAAGGATGTTCTACCGCCCTAGGCAAGACAAAAAATGTCACCCCCGCACTTTGCAGCCAACTACCTATAGTAGGAAACTGAGTTTCTTTTAAATAATATGCCACCCTTTATCCCACATGGCACAAATCCATATTTGTTACAATTATAATAAAGTACTACTATTATACACAATTTTTTACGTATATTTTAATATTCCCAAAGAACTGTAAAAAAGTATGATAATTTAAGCATTAGAAACAAATGCTTTCATAAATGCATGGCTGGCCTCATTTTGCTGGAGTAGTATAAAATAATCTTTGTGTCAAGTTTATTTACAAATTGATATTTTTTTTAATATTTAGGGTAACGTTCTGAACATTCCAGATAAGAATGCAACGTATCCACATACCTGAGCAGGCGGCTGACTGCAAAAGATCATAATTGTCTCTCCTCCGTAGGTAAGGACCTCCGTATAAGCGCCTCCATGTCAGACTCGATCTCCCAGCTGAAAAAGGCCTTGGAAGGGCAGGAGGACATTGATGTGGCCCATCAGCGCTGGTTCTTCGCAGGAAAACTGCTTGCAGACAAGACCCGGCTCCAGGACACCAAAATACAGAAAGATTTTGTGGTTCAGGTCATTGTCAACAACTGCTCTCCCGTTACCAAACACATACCAAACTGAGGACTGCGAGGTGGTGAGAAATTAAGAAACAGGAGGAGGATGGATTAGAGAGTGGGAGGAAGGAATGGAGATGAGGGGATGGAGAGAGGAGTAAGGAGAGCAGACAGAGAAAGCTGGGAAAATGTGGTTCAAGGCCTTGAAAGCTCAATCACATCAGGGTTTTGTTCATTAGGGCACACCATAGGAAACCATAGCACGGTTTTGCAATTGATAACAAACATGTCTCTGATTGGATAGTTCAGATAGTTCCTCCACTCTTTGGGCCACTTTACTTGTGTGCCTGGTGGACATGACCCTGGCCTGTCAGTTGCAGCAAAATCACTTTTGCAGCAAAATACCTTCATAATTGGTGAATGTTTGCTTTTATATTTCTTTTTTATGTACCAATATTACTTAGTGATCAGACATTCCAACTGAGTGAACGTATACACAGTCTGTGATGCCTGGCAAAACACTGACAAAACTGTAGACTTCACAGAAAGGGAATCACAACTCAGTGAGAACAGATATTACTGTCTATCTGCCCCTTTGTCTGAAGAGCAACCATCATCACACCTCTGTGACCAGCAGTGGTTATAGAAAGTCACAAACCCATTAAAATGTTAACCTTTTGTAGCCTTACAACCTGAAATGAAAACCCCAAATCAGACTTTTTTTCTACTTTATTTACACAAAATAAACCAAGTGATTTTTTTTTTAAACTTACATTAATATTAATTGAAATGAAAACAGTAAAGTTCCCTATTTGGATGAGTGATCTCCCCTAGAAATGCAATTGCAAACTGAGGTATAACCAATCACCTTCCAGATCAGAAATTAAGTCTATGTCTTCCATCTGACCAATCGTGATGACGGATTAGTTCAGACCAAAAGTGGTTGTTCTTAAAGGACTCCACGGTATGGTAGTGTAATTCAAAGAAAAAAATCCACTATGGACAAAAGGGTACTTTCAAAAGATTTGTAGGATAAAGCTGTGGAAAGGCACAAGTCAGGGGATGGAGATAATATGATTTCATATGATTTGTCCTTGGAGCAAAGTTAAGACCATTATTATGATGTAGAAGGCATATTGCAATACCCAGACATTGCATAGATCAGGTGGTCCCTCCAAACTGGATGACCATTCAAGGAGGAGAATGATCAGAGAGGATACCAAGAAGTCAATGGCCACTTTGAAGGCGCTTCAGGCCTTTATGGCAAAGACTGGGCAATGTGTCCTTGTGACTACAATATCACTAGCACTCCAAATTCCAGAGGTCTTCAATGGGGTTCAGATCTGAAGATTGGGCTGACCATGACTTGATCTGGTGGTCCTCCATCCACATGTTTATTGACCTGGCTGTGTGGCATGGAGCATCGTCTTGCTGGAAAAAACTATTCTCAGAGTTGGGGAACATTGTCAGAGCAGAAGGAAGCAGGTTTTCTTCCAGGATAGCCTTGTAATCAGGTTGATTAATGTGTCCTTCACAAAGACAAATCTGCCTGATTCCAGGTATGCTGAAGCCTCCCAAGATCACAGCAGGTGCAAGACATAGTGGCTTGTAAGCCTCTGCAGGTCTCCATTTAACTTTTAGATAACCAAATGTTTGTCAAAGCTGAAAAGGTTACTTGTCAGAGAGGATTTCCTTCCTCTATTCCTCTACGCTCCTACCCTCATGGTCTTTTGCAAATTTCATTGCTTCTTATTGATGAAGTGAGTTTTGATTGCTTTGAATGACTTCAGCCCTGCCCCTAGGAGCCTGTTTCGAACATCCTCGCCATGCACTTCACAGTCTGTGTTGCCTGGCAAAACACTGACAAACTGTAGACTTCAGTGACCATTCTTTTTGTAGGTCACTTGATTTCATCCTACAGTTGTTGAGTGACATTCAAATGAGTTGACAGTCATCTCAGTCAGTGGACAGTTATTTTGCCCTCTGCCAGTCTGTAGCTTTGTTGTCCACAATGTTTGTTGCTTGACCTTGTTCTTATGAACCGCCAACATTTTCAGGATGGAAGCAGCCTTACACTCACTGTATCCTTCTGCCAGCAAAGCCAGTATTGAACCCTTTTTTCCCCCATTCAAAGTTTTTCTTTTCAACTCTTATCATGCTGAATAGTTATTTTTTAATTGGAAAATAGTTATTTTTCACTCAAAGATTAGTCAGATGAGTTCATGGTCATGTCAGTCAGTGGACAGTCATTACCTGTGAGATATTACTTACACTGCTTTTGCCATCCAGCTGGTCCTACTGCAAAAGGATTGTGATGACCACAGCAGTGTTTTTTTTATACTTTTCCATGTAAATTAAACACCTAATCAGTACCTCATTAAGTAATATTAGGTATGCCTGTGTTGGAATTTAACAGACATTGGATTGGAATGGCTGCCTTACATGTAGTGATGCTGATTAAAGAAAATATAGGAGTGGGCTCTTAATTTTTCCAGAGCTGTATATTATGATATTATGGGTTACTGTGTGTAAATAAAACTGGAAAATACAGATTTAATGTGTGATAATTTGTCTGCAGGGCAATGCAAAGTGAACATTTTTAGGGGTAGTGACTTTCTACACACACTGTATATTTTTTATTTTACCTTTGCACGTTAGTCTGTGTTTTTGTGGAACATAAAGTATAAACTGTTTCTAACCTTGTTTCATCATGCAGATATGTATTGTGTATGTATTTATATAATAATCAGAAATATATTTTGAAGAGACAATGTTCATAAAAAGACAACTATTTGATGAAAACATGAAAAAAGGGAAAAAAGTTGATTTCAAAATGATTTTCTGTACAAAAACGTATATACTGCTGTAGTTTTGTATGCTCAAAAGTAGAATCATTAGGTATTAATATTTGTGAGTTATCAATAAAAATCCACTCTGTGGATTTTTGTTATGTTGCTGCACTGTGTAGATACTGAATATTATGAAAAAGTACAAATTCCTTAGGGATGATAAAACGAAACTAGGAAGAGATTTACAATGGCTTCAGAAAGTACTCAGACACCTTCATTTTCTCCATGTTATTGTGTTAGACTGTAACTATTAGTTGTATTTATTTGCCATCAATTTACACACACTACACCCATAAAGACAAAGAAAAAAAAAACATTCAGAAATCTCAACAAATTTATGGCAAATGAAAAAAAAATCCAGGCACTACCATTTTAATTTTGTACTTATCAGACCAGAGTAAATTTGTCCTCATGCTCTCAGAGTCCTTCAGGCAGCATATTCTGGAGTGGCTTCCATCCAGCATCTATAACATGAAGGCCTTATTGGTGGAGGGCTGCAGAGATGGTTGCCCTTCTAGCAGGCACTCTCATCTCTGCAGATAAGCTCTGTCAGAGTGCCCAATAGATTCTTGGTAACCGACAAAATTTTCAATAAACGTTGGCTATTTCTCTTTCATCTCAGACACAGTTGAGATGGTACGGTGGCGAGACACAAAACAGACACCAATCAAACCGCAAATGTTACGGCAAATGTTTTATTGCTGCCTTCACAACCGCTTTTGCAAAACTCGAGTTGTATTCACTCTTGGAGAAGTTGGATCGACGTGTACTCTACAGGCACTGATTCAGTGATCTTTGTCACACGCCATGGGGATTGGGTGCCCCCGCTGGGGCCATTCTTGGGTGACTTGACCGATGAGTAAATTGAGCGCTCAATTTGTTAGTGGTGGGCCAAAGACATACAGTTACAAAACTGTTAAAGGTCTGACCTGTCTCAAAACAAAAGGCATTACACTCACCAGCTACAACACAATCATTGTTAATTTGGAGACACTAACACAACTGGTTGATAACTTTGTACCAGGCGAGGGTGGTGATGATTACGTCCTTGCTAATGCAGACACAATTGTGAGAGATAAAAAAAACATTCACATTGAAAAACCGAGTAGTGTCTAAGCATTTCAGAGTTGTGTACAACAACCATGTATTGCTCCCTGATTACAGTACAAAGCCTTTAGGCTACTAAATTACATTCTAGGATGAATAGTGGTTTTGATCTGCGACTTCAACACCCATACAGCTGTGTCATTAGTGGTCCTAGTAACTCGGGTAAACCATATTTTGTGAAGCTGCTGTTGGATAATGCTGACATTGTTTTCTCCAAAGAAATTCAGAATATCATCTGGGTTTATTCATGTTCACAATCACTGTTTGACGAAATGTTGAAGGTGAGGGAGATTACTTTCATAGGTCTACCAGCATCGCTGTGTGATGACAATCTGCTACCGATTCAGAAATACAACCTTTTAATTTTTGACGATTTAATGAAAAGTGCATCAGAGTTTTCACACAATATTCCCACCACCGTAACCTGAGTGCAATATACCTTGTCCAAAAACATGTTAAAAAGGCAAATCTAGTAGACCTATTAACTTGTACAAAAACTACCTCACCTTGTTTAAAAAAAAACATGACAATCAGCAGATTAGTATTTTAGGCAGACATATACCGCCGATCTTTATCGATTCTTCGTGGAGAGTTTTAAAGACGCAACACATGCGCCTTTTGGTTATTTACTTATTGACTTTTAAAGCTACCACACCAGAAGACTATCATCTGAGAATGGGTTTATTTTCAGGGGATTGGCCTGTTGTGTACATTCCTATGAAAGTCTGATCATGTATTGTGGTGGAAACATGACTACATTGGAATCGAGAATGAACCGGTGATAGTTCTAACTATTTGAATGCAAGATGGTAAGAATAAAAGAGTAACCCCGACGAGCCTGTACAGATAGCAATGCCTCCCTATCAGGAAGAAAGAAGATAAAAAATTTAAACTAAAATTATTTATGACATATTTATGTCTAGCAACCTCCACCAAAGGGGGTACTCAGCTGGAACCGAAACCAGGGCTTAGTTTCCTGTTATTGTCACTAAGGCACATTTTTCTAAGTTTCTTAGCTTATACTGTTTCATGTATGCATGTGAGACCTAAAGTTAAATTGTTGCAGTCTTCAAGCTATTAGTTATTCCACCATAGTATAAATGCATTCGTAGAAATGTACCACTTTTGAAGATGTTATTTCAGGCACTGGCAAGTCAACAAAAAGTTGAAATAGCGCTTAATCTAAGGAGCAGAAATATACCATTAACAGAATCGCAGAAATGTAGAGACAAAAAGACAACATTATATACATGTCTAGAAAGAACACTTTGGTTGTTTTTTATTTTCTTTATGACTAATCTGGAGGTTTTCTACTACCGTTACTAAGCGTCGCAGTTCCATTCCTAACCAGCCTAATTGCATCGAGACACGGTGAAACAACATGGATCAATGTTTCTGGTGCCACAACATCAGTTAGAAAAACTGCGACAATCTAAAACGCCTAGCACTGATGTAAGACAATGTGTTAAAAATGATTTGGACTCATTGATTCGCAATATATTGTTGAAGCCTGGTATGGATTTACATGAGAATGCTAAAAGATACTCAGAAATTTTACAATGATTTTGACTGTGGTGAGACAGGGGTAGATTGGCACAAATGCACTGACTTCAAGTCTACCCGGGACTGAGACGGGGCCTGAGGTATTAAACATGACTCAGACTAAGCAAACTGTTGACCAAAGTGATAATCTTGTTTATAAAATTTGGGATAATGAGCCTGCGAGGCGTAGGAAGAATGTTGAATATATTTTAAATAGAATGCATAGGTCAAGATTTGATTTCTTGGACTCCAAATGATGAATTCATTTTCAAAGGGGAGATAATCAAGGGCTTGCACCTGTTGGATCTGGTTTAAAACATGACAGCAACCAATAAAATTGCTGACGCTAGGCTGTTAGGGTGGGGGTGTTTTTAGAGGCTATGGCATGTCTCAACATGCCTTTTACAACTATTCCAAACGAGCTTGTAAGGCATAAAATCAATTTGTATAAACAAACATCTGGCGACACAATCGATGATTTAGCCACCCCCCCAGCAACTGGTTATCAACCAACAAAAGCTTTCTTTGTACCCCCTGCTACAGACCCCACAAAATTCATTTTTTGAATTTTATGCTTTTTTAAACATTTGTTTCATTTTCAAAATGTACGTTTACCTTGAATAATTGTTGTATGAAAAATACTATGTAATTATTGATGTGGTTTTACGAATGGTTTTATTTTTGAATAATAAAGCTGACAAACATGATTTACTTTTCTATTTCTTCAACAACCATGACACAAATTAAACGATTCACAAGATTGAGCATGCTGTATGCATTTGAACATTTTGTCACGGATGGTGTAGTGGTGGAGAGGACGAACCAGGCGCAGGCAAAGGGTGGCAGTCGATGCAAATCTTTATTTTAAAAGAAACATCGAGCACTTTTAAATAAACTGAAAGTAAAACCCTGGCGGGCCTGGGCGGCGGGCAGTCCTCGGCAAAAACAGGGCAGCAGGGTCGCTGGCTGCGGCGACCGCTGGGCAGTAAGGGGGACCTTCCCCCCCGGGGTCGGTGCTGAGCTGGCCAGGAGTACAGCGGGTCTGTACTGGTTGGTGTAGTGCTGGAGAGGACGAACCAGGCACAAGCAAAGGGTGGCAGTCAATGCAAATCTTTATTTTAAAAGAAATACTGAGCACTTTTAATTAAACTGAAATAAAGTAAAACAAGTAAACGAAAACAGATCTCACCACTGACATGCAAACAAACTGTAACATAGAACAATTGGAGACAAGACAAATGAAGGAGACCAGGGTGAGTTCATGAACATTGAGAAAACCGGGAGATGACGGAACTGTCCCGTCACCTCAACATCACACATTTGCTTATCAATTTGCTTACTCCGGTACATCTTAGCTACAAACTTTGAGACTAGCGCATAATTTCCTCATAAATCATCAACATAAAAATACATTGCATCTTTATAACTCAAACCGCTTGTCATTAGATACAGAACACAGGGTTGAAATCATGTCCTGTACTTGTTTTGAACTGTATTCCACATTCTCACAACTTTGCAGAAAGGCGCTGATTGACTTGGGAAAATATGTAAAGTCTGGGGGGTTTCCAAAACTATCATAAAATCTTCCAATGCCATCATTTGTGATGTAAATAGCCAGCGCTCCCCGGGGTGATTGTTCTGGTGTGTATTAACAATACAACATCTCAGACAGGTCCACTAGGTACTTGGTCGCATGCCATTTATAGGCCTTTGCAGGTGTTTTGAGTTAATTAGCTGATTAGAGTGTGGCACCAGGTGTTTTTAAAATGTAACTTTTTCACAATATTCTAATTTTCTGAGATACTGATTTGGGGGTTTTCATTAGTTGTCAGTTATAATCATCAAAATTAAAAGGAATGAACTCTTGAAATATATCAGTCTGTGTGGAATGACTGTATACATTTTACAAGTATCACTTTTTGAATGGAATTACTGAAATAAATCAACTTTTTGATGATATTCTAATTATGTGACCAGCACCTGTAGTAGTTAACCATGACTTGTCTCCGGTTTGACACTTCGATAATGGAGTCAAAGATCGAATAAACAACCTCATTTATTGTGTGGGGCAGTGGTTGTCTGAACCCCATCTCAAGTCACACATTCCCTGACTTGATCAAGGACAGGTGCTGACCGCATTCCTCATCTGGCGTGCAGTTGAATGCATAAAGGGCATAGCCGTGTAAGAAGTCAGACCTGTCAATAGCCAAGGCTTGGTCGCTTAGGAGTTTTCCTGAAGCTAAGGCCAGTTGGTAAAATTCACACACCGCTGACCCTGTTGTATAATTTGGTTGGAATGGTTTGCGAGGAAATTGCTGACCGTCTACATACATAGCCATAGACTCCAAATTATAATGTTCTAAATTTAATAGATTTTTTGTGCAACTTCCTATAAAAATGTCATTGTCCACCAAGCCAACCACAATATATTTGGGCAGAGGTCACCCAAGGAGACACCAAACCGGATTTCCCGCCCACCTGTCAAATCAATCTGGAAGGCCCAGGTCATAAATCACCAAAGTGACACATTAGACCCTACATTAACTACTCGCCTGGTCTTATGAATCACGTTTGCTTTCAAATCACAGATAGCTGGATGCATGTGCATTGCTTACCTGGAGAACACGACACCAAGATGCTCTATGGGAAGGAGGCAAGTCAGTGGAGGCAGT
This sequence comes from Esox niger, assembly GCA_016801105.1. Classification (NCBI taxonomy): domain Eukaryota; kingdom Metazoa; phylum Chordata; class Actinopteri; order Esociformes; family Esocidae; genus Esox; species Esox niger. The sequence goes on along the minus strand of JACXGJ010001302.1, from coordinate 31,474 downwards.
GTGATGCTTTGGGCAATGTTCTGCTGGGAAACCTTGAGTCCTGCTTTCATGTGGATGTTACATTGACATGTACCACCTACCTGAGCATTGTTTCAGACCATGTGCAGCCTTTCATTGGAAAGGGAATCCCTGGTGGCATTGGCCTCTTTCAGCAGGATAATGTGCCCTGTCACAAAGCAAAAATGGTTCCGAAATTGTTCAAGGAACACAACGAGTTCAAGATGTGGACTTGGCCTCCAAATTCCCCAGATCTCAATCCAATCGAGCATCTGTGGGATGTGCTGGACAAACAAACTTAACCCTAACCCAGGCCCCCTAGAGGGCTGAGTGCTTTTCGGCTGTATTTTTCTACTTGGACATTTTGTGATCTATAATCATTTCTGTAACAGTTATCATGAAGTACTGTATATCCTGGTAATCCCAACCCAGCTAGCTAAAATAAAAACAAACTTCTGGGACAGTATTTAGAAAATGAATGTGTTGGAAAGGCAAAAATAATGTTCTGCGGAGAATTTTATTGAAACCATAATGGAGTTCTGTTTCAATGTCTATTTGTGATACTCCCATGATTTTATTTTCATATTACATTGTTCTAGGCTGTATGTAATGAATAAAATTAATAATACAATGAAAAAAATATGGGTTCCCAAAAAAAGTTGTGTTCCACACCATTGAGATATGAAACAATTTTTAATGAATTTCCATAAAGACAGGTTACTACCCCTGGCTTGTAAGTACACCAAACAACCACTAGATAGCTGCAGAGGACCGTTAACAGTTTTTATTTACTTTTTGTTATATAATCAGTAAGAACCTTTTTTCAAAAAGTACATCCCCATAGTATTGACAGAAGAACATTTGTGTATCATATTTAGAATAAAAACTGTGTAATACGGTACTGTAAATCATAAATAGCGATGTAATTGTAATACGGATTTCTGTTGAGATGGGAGGCAAAGGACAACCTGACATGGAAATATCAGGAGCAATGTCTATGGTGACAAGATACCTTTTCCCGTGTAGGATTTTCCACATCGGATTAGGAAACCAAGGCAGAGAAAAAAGGCAGAAACATAGATTTCGCCCAAAAATTTAAATACAACCTAGATCAGGCAGGTAAGAAGGTAGAGAATCATCAAGGCAGGCAAATCATTTCTAAACACAGATAATCTATATGAAAGCACAAACGACAGAAAAGCAAACAACAATACCTCATAATAGGGGGACACAAAGACCTAGATAATATAGAGGGAGTTGATGAGACACAGGTGTAAACAATAATGACTTAAGGTTAGTTGAACTTAACATAGAACTATGACAACACAGAACATTTGAGAAAGGTAAAAACAAAACTATCACAAAAATCTCACAATTTCAAACAAAGCTAGTAATAGCAACTATACAGTGTGCCAGAGGACATTTTACTTTGACAAATTCACAGGAGGTATGGATTTATTGCATTTCTTTCCTCAAATCAAGAAGTTTATGATTGTATTTATGATTGTATTGTTGTGTGCTTGTTTGATATTTTAGAAGGATTGATAATACCCCAGACATGTTTGATGCTTTACAAATGAGTCTTAGGTTTCTGGAATGTTAAATTCCCAGGCAATTACTAGGCATTATATCAGCAACAAGATGTTTGATGTTTAAGAAAAGGGCACCAGGGTTCAGCAATGCAAAACCCTAAGCATTTTATGTTCCTTAAGTGCTACAACAGATGTCCTACAATCAGTGGGTGTTAACCTTTTATGTTTTACAATGCATGTGTAGCATAGTTTTCCACAAGCACTGAATTTCATGAGAGAGCAATTACTGAATTTAGCTTTTAAGATATAAAGAAGGGGCCGGGACTTACAATTATGGAGTGTTTCTGACCATTTTTTATTTTTAACATGAGATGGGCCTTAAGATAAGATCTGCTCGTTGTTATGGTATGTATAATAACCATAAGTACAAACTGTAGTATATGCAGTTTCATAAATCCCCAGTGTTTCATACAAGGTTTGAAATCCTCTATAGCACCACAGTAAACACACATCACATGAGCAATGCAATTATTCTGAAAGAAAAACAACGCCTGGGGTCGACCGGACATTATGACTAGAGTGATTGTATCATGGTTGGGTTTTAAATCGATTTTAAAATAAAACTGTTGACTTTGTTACATGTATGATCGACATATATTCATATAATCAGAATTGGTATTTAAAGTCAACATTAAACTTGATTTGTATTATATGGCAAAAAATTACAAACGTACCCAGAAGATTAAATTAAAATGAGCATGAACACTGATTTGTTGACAGCATAAGATATATTTCTGGCAAACAAAACATTTATAAATGTGTCTTCTTAAAACGTATGAGCATTAATGAGTGTTGTCTACAAATGGGTAGAATTGTTTAATTTAGTATTTGTGAGTTTGTGAATGGATGCTGGGACTTCCGGGTAATGACTGGAAGCAAACTTGTAAAATCAGATTTTTTTTATGGCTGTATTATGTACATTTATGTTTGTTAAATGTTGTTTGAAGAGATTAATGGTGATATGGTGACAATAGTCAGCTTTAATATGTAAGCGGATGAGTTCGTCGTTAATAGATACAAATATATGACGTGATTTCACGGCTGAGCCGCGATAACTAATGCAAATGTTTTTTCTATAGGACATAGTAAGTTATTTTATTTGAAAGAATTGATACAATTACATTTATAAACACCGAAAAACGACACATTTGAACTTTTTAAGATTGTATAGAACAATTACATGATGGAGCAATCCAAAGGCTTAACTTCTATCCATTGTTCATGCTGTGTTGTATATCTCTTGATTTAGCCTGAGTGGAATTAAACCCAGCCTTGTTTGGAATACAAATTATTGGACCTTCAAACCTTGGAAAGCAGTCTCATAACATTATTAATCATCAACTTTGAATACTTTTATATGCTTGGTCTTTCTGTTACACCTGTTTGTTTTTATTTCAGACCAAGTAACCATCAGCGGTGTTAAATGGACTGCATGGTTGTGATTTTACACATCCTGAACAGATACTTTTTATCTAAGTCTAATTATTTACAGACATTATCAGCCATGTACTAAAATGTTATTAACATTATGACAATATGCACATAGCTGAATCTTTGTACTCTATCAACCAACAGATTGAGGACCCGGTGATGATGGAGACTACATCACCATAATGGATTCAGTTATGGACAACACACCTTGTGGCTGCACAGCGTCAGGGGATTTTTGTTTCTTTGTTACCACCCATTACACAATGCTTGAAATCTGAAGATAATACATATTTTACAGTCAACGCTTCAAAACTGTGATGTATGTAAATCTGTTTGAGATAGAATATTATTTTAACTTGTAAGTGGATTGTTATTTATTCGTAAAGCTGGAAAAATGGCAAGAGATAATACTAACTACAGACCAGACACAAAACAACCGTCAACATCTACACAATCAACAGAACACATCCCAAAATACAAATTAATCGGCTAATACATTGTTACACAGCCACACAGACATAAATCCACAGATGCAAAGTGAATTAGCAGATGTTAGATGCCCCTAGTTGACTCCGCCACAAACTCTCTGACACAAACGCATTGCAACGACCCAGATGATTTCAATAGGCTCAGATCTTTAGCACAGCGTGGTGGTGGTCGTGGCGATGTTAGAGTAACGCAATGTAATGAGTTTGACAATTTTGATACATTTCCAAAATACTGTCAAGGTTGCTGATTTTGGCACATTCTATGCACTCATTATGGAAGGCTTGGAAACTCAAATTTTTAAGCTTCAGACTTTGTACAAGGGCGTGAAAAACAACCTTTTAATTATTGTGACAATTTAATGAAAAGTGCATCAGAGAGTTGAGAGTTTTAACACAATATTTACTATTATATTTAACTATTAACTTGAACAAAAACTACCTCACCTTGTTTAAAAAAACATGACAATCAGCAGATTAGTATTTTAGGCAGACAGATATACCGCCAATCTTTCTTGATTCTTCAGGGAGAGTTTTAAAAACACAACATATCCGCCTTTTGGTTATTTACTTATTGTCTTTAAAGCTACAACACCAGAAGACTACTGTCTGAGACCCGGTCATTTTACGGGGATTGGCCTGTCGTGTATGTTCTTAAAACAGTCTGATCATGTCTAAACGCATTCGTAGAAATGTATCACTTTTGAAGATGCTATTTAAGGCACTGGAAAGTCAAGGTAAATATACTTTAGAATCAGCTTCCACTGACCTCATTCTATCACTCTGTGAAATCGCACTTAATCTAAGGAACAGAAATATACCCTAAACAGAATCACTACTCCGAAAAGTAAAGAGACTAAAAGACAACATTATAAGCATGTCTAGAAAGACCACTTAAGTCACAGAGAATAGAAAAACCATTAACCAATCTGGAGGTTTTCTACTACCGCTAAAGCATTGCAGTTTCATTCCTAACCAGAATAATTGCATCATCGAGACATGATTAAACAACTTGGATCATGCTCAGAATGTCACAACATCAGATAGCACAATTGCAAGAATCCAAAACGACTAGCACCGATGTAAAACAATCTGTTGAAAATTATTTGGTATCATCGATTTACAATATACTGTTGAAGCCTGGTATGGATTTACATGAGAAAGCTAAAAGATACTCTTCCGATTTACAAAGATTTTTGACTGTTAGACGGGGAGCTTGAAACAAACACAGTGACTAAGTCTACCCGGGTCTGATGCACTTTTATTTTTGCCTCATTATATCGTGAGCTGAACTCAAAGATTTAAGACAACAGAAAAGGCCTATTTCTCTCCAATATTGTTCATAAATCTGTCTAAATCTGTGTTAGTGAGCACTTCTCCTTTGCCAAGATAATCCATCCTCCTCACAGGTGTGGCATATCAAGATGCCGATCAGACAGCATGAGAATTGCACAGGTGTGCCTTAGGCTGGCCACAATAAAGGGCCACTCGAAAATGTGCACTTTCACTGTATTGGGGGTCCATGGGGATCCAAAAACCAGTCAGTATCAGATGTGACCACCATTTGCCTCACTCAGCGCAACACATCTCCTTCACATAGAGTTGATCATGTTGTTGATTGTGGCCTGTGGAATGTTGGTCCACTCCTCTTCAATGGCTGTGCGAAGTTACTGGATATTGGCTGGACCTGGAACATGCTGTCGTATACATCGATCCTGAGCATCCCAAACATGCTCAATCGGTGACATGTCCGGTGAGTATGCTGGCCAAGCAAGAACTGGGATCTTTTCAGCTTCCAGGAATTGTGTAAAAATCTTTGCAACATGGGGCAATGCATTATCATGCTGCAATGGTCCTCGGGATCTGCTGAAACCCTCATGAACCGGAAAACACACAATAGGTTTCACCAGTGAACTGCTGATACCCTAATGACTAGACAAGTACATTTCCTGAAGAAAATGTGGTGTATTTGCTAGCTCTTTAAAAGGTGTTTATGGTTTGAAATAGAGTTTACCTATTAAAAGGTTTTGATTCTGTATTTTTAAAGGTTATAGAGGTAGTGTTGGTGAGGGTAATTAGCATAAATTAGCATACATGACAGTTAAACCTCATAAAAGTTTTACCAATAGCAGCTGTCTGTAGCTCTTACAGCTCAATTAATACAGTACAGTAGTTAATTAACACAATTTACGCTAATTAACATATGTAAAATCGATAACTGTTTCATCATTTCCAGAGGGGATAGCCTTAAGTGGTGTAACATAGTTGGTTTTGTGTTTGTAGCTTGAACGGTTTAAAAGATGCCGCCTAATAGTAAATCAACAGTAATTATGCATATAAGCGCTAATTAGCATTTGTCAAATCAATTATCTTTTCATCGCTTGCAGTGGGGATAGCTTAAACGTGTGAAACAACGTTTGTTTTGTGTCTGTTGCTCAAATGGTTCAAAAAAAAAAAGCTTCATTATATGAACTCGGGATAGTGTAAACTTTTGAACAAGTCCGTTTTCTTTTCTGTTGCTTAAACGATTCAAAAGTTATAGCTTAAAAAACAATTAATGCTGAATACGCAAATCAGCATATGTAAAGATAGAGTCAAATAGCTAATCAACATAAATTACCAGTGAACTGCTGAAACCCTAAGAATATACGAATAATAATGAATAATAATAATAAAACACAATAATAAGAACCTAATAAAAATAATAATGAATGCCAAGAAAGCTACTGAGCATAGATTACCTACTGAGGCTGGAAACCATGACACCATATATAAAAGTAAAATTATTTATAGCTAAACTGTTTGTTATAATGTTCATGTCATCAGGATAACTTTAGATGGAATAACTAGCGAGCTAACATCATTAGCCTTTATTACTAACGGTAGCATTGTCCGCTATTTTTAGGGCCCCTGCTAGCTGTTCTTTTGGATTAAATATTCATGGCAACATAGCATTCCACTAAATGTTTGCCTGTTAGGTGTGTAACAATTTCCCATATCCTTGATTTGATTTGACTTTCGATTTGTAAGACAAATTTTTCAGTGCAGACACTACTGCTGTTGGCCCTGTTTTGTAAATAAAAAACAATAGCTTTTTATTAAATCAACTGTTATTTGAATACAGTGTAGAAATAACAAAAATGTTGAATATGAAACTTAACTTGAACAACTCACAAAAATAGAATACTTACAACAGTGTTTTTTATTTGTGGCAACTATGTTCAGCAGTTTTTGCATATTTTAATATAACTATTTACACCTTGGCATTTATTTTTTCAAGACTACAGATACATTCCCATAAACTTCACTATTGCATTTGTTAGTTCTTTGGCAGTTTCCAAGTACAGTTTACTGGTAGGTTTGCTCTAAATGTAGCTGGGATAGTAGGTTGAGTGTGTGTTTTCTTTCCACTCATATCAATTTCTTTGTGATGCTCACTCGCAATTAACCATTATCTAAAACAGTTCATGAATCACCTACCAGATTGCTAATAAAATATAAACTCTCCTGAGTATTTTGTACAATACATTCACTGCACCACTAAATAGTTCTTTCCATTAGGATCACAATAGGATATTTTTTGTATTAGATATGTTCTCTTACTGAAGCTCTAACCATTTTTCAGTGTGCTCCACCTTATAATATTCTTTAACTTATGTAAAGTGATATTGAAATAGTAATTTTGTTTCATTTATAATTTCATCCTATGACAGTGTAGCATACACAATACAGATTATAGACAAGCCGCAGACCTTTATTTTGAAGGCAACATATGAAAAAAAGTTTTGTATTTAAATGTATATAAAGTTTCACCTCAGATTTTTGTTTTGAAGGTACAATACAAAAACCTGGAAGTCTTATTGTTGCTGACGAATATCTACTGTAAAGTATTTTGGTTGTTACCAAGTGACCTAATATGCCTACAAGTATAGAGCGGTATGTTTCTAACTGTTTTGCGAGTGCATTACGTTTAATGCAAAATCCGCAACGTATTACTTCAAAACTGACGTAAATGTACATTTTTTATTGTTTATGAAAAGGTACCTCTCAAATCATTGACAAATATTAATATTTCATCATGTTTTAGAGTGTATTAAAACACGTTCTAAGGTCAATATACAGACAATGTGAATGACTGAATATGGAATACACATTGCCTCATAGCTCAAAAACTTGTGCCACAGAGAAAGCCATGTAGGAAATCTTCTGGATAGTGTGCCGAGTGTGCCAAACCTGTCTCATCATGGGGAATGGCATGCTACATCTAACACAATATATTCCATAACCTCTTTAGCCCCAAATGAAAATCACAAAAATAGAGTGTACATGTACATATTGCCCTACACAGAAATAAACTGTTCTATATGTTGCAGTGAGGGAATTGTAGGAAATGTTCAGGAGACTGTGTAGAGTGATTATATGAAAAAAGATCAAGGGGCACTATGTATTTGCAATTGTTGCTGGCATTTAACTCCACCCCTACCATTGGCCACAGTGCTACGCAATGGATATGAATTACATATTACCAGTAGGTAATATAGGACATTCTCTCACTTTAAATAATCGATTGACATGTGGGCGGGACTTCTGTATTGGTAGATGGGACTTCCTGTAGGACGTATGTTATGGGTTGTAACTTCCTGTATGATGTAAGCATGTACCAGGGATGAAATATGGTATGGAGATGGGCCGTTTGTTATTCATGGTGGCTTTGATGTTTAACAATTGGGCTCCAAGTTTCTGGGATTGTTAAATTCACCAGACATTCAATGTTACGATAAGTAACCATATGTGTGGATTTTAACAAGAAGGCGCCAGGGTTCAGGAATGCCCAATTCCCAGGCAACTGGTATTAGTCTGTACAACAGATTGTCTATAACCAGTGAGTGGTACCTTTCATGTTTCCCAACACCACAGCGTGGTCTGTGTATTTAAACCACACAGACCCCAGATGTTGATCATTCAGAATAACCTGAGTAAACCTACGTTTACATAAAAAACATGGCGGATTATACAGCGATCAACATTGGGTTTGAAACACCAGTGAAGGAAAAAAGCTCAACAGCTGCACAGCAAGTCGGCAAGGGAAAACATTTTGATGGCGATGACACAATAAAGATGCCACCCCCCCCATAAAAAAACAATGCAGTGTTTAGCTCCAGTTCATCAACAACACCAGGCTATATTGGCAGAGGAGTGGAAGTTGGATGACAGGTGAATTGTTGGATACATTTTAAACTCTGAGATACCAGAAGTCCCATTTTTAAAAGATTATCAAAGCAACACTGAGTATGATCCCGGAAAGCGTTGTTGTGGCTATTCCCCAACAAAGCATGCTTCAGAAGTGAAGTGGCCCATCCGAGCCACAGAAGACATTCTTGTCTCGACCCGTCTGATAATTTATTTGAGACCCATTATGATGAAAATTGTGAAGACAGTTTTAAAATCGTGACTGAAACGTGCTGGTCAAGGCTTTGAATGCATCAGGTATTCAAGCACCGCTGACCAATGTTCATGTGGCAGCTAAGAACTTTCTACACCAACTCAAGGCAGAGCCGTACATCATATAGAGACTGAGTTAGAATACATTTAATGAGGAAGCTGTACCCAACGCAGTAGAATCTTGGTGCGATCAGAAATCTGAATATTTGTGACCCTTTCTGGAATTCCTGGACATTGTGTAATTCTAAATACTTGAATAAAACAATGTTAAACAGGTATTCATTCAATTTTTTTATCCAAAGCCCTACAATGTTTGAACAGGTTATTTGCTACGACCTGTCAAACCCTGTTGCTTTTGTGGGTAGAGTCATTACCAATCTGGATTTATGGAAATAACTCTAGGTATTAAAAAGAGACCACCCGGTAGGAGGAGCCTACCAATGAGTAAAAACCACAAGATTGAGACAAAAACAAGATCCACTGTTAAATGGAAACATACCAAGGAGGACACTCAAGGGGATCACCGCAAGACTGATACATTTTTTAAATGGAAACATACCAAGGAGGACACTCAAGGGGATCACCGCAAGACTGATACATTTTTTTTAAAGATGGCACTAAAACACCGTCTGGTGAATGTTCGAAAACCGATTTGGATTTATTCACTGTCCCCTTCACAGACATCTACTGAGAAAAATACATATGTTAAAATACTAACCCTATCTGCAATCAGATAAACCATCTGGACTTCTTTATTGCAAGAAATGGTGAAGATTACATTGAGATGAATAATACTATGCTGGAGCTACGTGTATAATTCACTAAACCAGATGGGACTAATATAGATGCCAGAGCACATGTTGGTGTTATCAATTACCCAATAGCCACCCTATGTTCGTAAGTGGGTGTCTCCTTGGGTGATTGTTTAGTCTACTTGTTGAGTAGCAACGCATACCTCTAAAGCGAGCAATAGAGAGCATTCTGAATTATGGAAGCGTTACTTTAAAGACCATTTTCAGCCGGTTTGTTTATCAAGGACATCACAGGCCACATGGATGTTACGGATCCTGCAGAAGATAACAAAGTACTTATGAAAAGGGCTGGCTATTCAGCAAGTAGTACAACATTCGGAATGACCGGCCCTGTTCATAGCGAAATCTTTCAAGAGTAACTCATGTTCAACATGGTCAAGCGCTACTATAAACCAATGCAAAGTACGTAATTGAAAGGATATGTATAAAGACTCAGTTCCTAGCAAACCATTCCAACCAGATTACACATTGGGATCAGCTGTGCGCAAATTTTACAAATTGGCCCAAACTCCAGGAAAACCCATTACCCAAAACAGATGAATACCGCAGGGTTGACTGGCATTGAGAACCAATTTTCATCTGGGACTTTCTACAGTGTGCTGGCATGCGACCAAATACCTGGTGTACCTGTCCGAGATGTTATATCAATGATAATTGCTAATATGCACCTGGGAGACCGTCGCGGAGGACATTGGCTGGCTACTTACATCACAGAAGATTTTCCCATGTCAATTAAGGCATTTCTGCAAACGTGCGATGGTGTGTAATACATCTCAAATTAAGTCCAGGATGTGACTTGTGGATAATAATGTGTGTTCTTTATATGTCACATGACAAGGTCAATTACAAAAAGGATTTATGAAAAAATCGTTAGTCTCCAAGTTTGTATCTAAGCTGTATCTGAGTAAGTGTGATCAACAAATGTTTAATTGTATACCGCATGCACAATCTTGTAAATAATTTTATTTGTGGCTTGGTTTTTGAAGAAATTGACAGTTAAAAATATATCTTATGCATTTTTTATACACAAAAAAAGAATGGCAATTGTAAAACAACTTCAGTGTTTACATAGTATTATTCATACAACAAATTGGGGATGCACCGATACTGGAGTCATGTACTTGTACTCATAGAAATATGCTGATACCACGGACCCATACCACTTCATGGAAACATCGAATGAAACACGATGGTTGCGTCGCCTCTGGCCGCGGAAGTATAGAATATAGAACTCAGATAGGTAGGGCGGGAAGACTGAGATGTAAGTTTCTCACGGTTAAAATAAACCTACCAATAAATTATAGACGGATATCTTTGTCAGGGGGAAATGTAAAAAATCAGCAGGGCATAAAATACTTTTATCCCCTTAATGTATATCTTTAGAATATACACTAAGCAAAGCGGCAAAATAATTCATCAATATTATTAATATTGCGTTTTTATTTTGAAGGCTAAATCCAAAAACCGGAGGTGTTATTGTTGTTACCAAATCTCGAATGTTGCCAGCATGACACTAATGTCTCCCTAAGTGAAAATGGATAACAAGCAGGTCAAGTCAAAACATTTATTTGTTTGCCTGTTTAGAGTAGAATAAAGATTGGCCACTCCATACATGGAATGTATTGGTTTTCTATCACCCTGTTTGTGGGATAACCAATTGTGGGATAACCAATGAACATATCGTACACGGCTTGTGAGGTTCAGATGTTTCTGAATTGATCCTGTTGGAAATGTCATGTCTGAAATGTCATTTCCGTTGGATAATCAGTTTTTAGGTCACATAGGTCAGAGAAACCGAGGATTAAAAATAGATCACTAACGACATCAGGGAACTTTAAAAATCTGTGGATTTCACAATGAAAAAGGTATAATTAGACAAATAGTGAAAGCACAACTTCTCTATCACATTTTTTATTCCTACACTATAAGGAATAGGGTGCAATTGCAGGCTCTTAGTGTTCGTACAGTTAGGTCCAGAAATAATTGGACACTGACACAAGTTTTGTTATTTTGGGGGTTTGCCAATATATATTCAAAATATATTTGGAAGCTGTTGCAGTGAACCCACATGGGGTCAAAGAAGCTTTCAATGCAAGTGAAACAAGCCATCCTTAGGCTGTAAGAAAATTAATTAAAAAATCCATCAGAGAGATAGCAGGAACATTTGTGGTGGCCAAATCAACAGCTTGGTACATTCTGAGAAAATAAGAATGCATTGGTGAGCTCTGCAACACAAAAAGACCTGGACGTCCATGGAAGACAATAGTGGTGGATGATTGTAGGATCCTTTCCATGGCAAAAAAAAAAAAAAAAAACGTCACAACATCCAGCCATGTGAAGAAAACTCTCCAGGAGATAGACATATCATTATTCAAGTCTACCATAAAGAAAAGACTTCACAAGAGCAAATACCGAGTCCCTTCATGCATAGTCTCATGCACACTTATCACTTTATATCATGCTCATCGGCCAATTATATCATGTACACCTGTCACTTTTACATTGCACTACAGTTGTATAGTTATTATAATTGATTGATTGTGTTATAAATATAAGATATTATAATTACTGTTACTTTTTAACTTTTAACTGCACTGTCAGGAGTAAGAAAACCAATCATTTCACTGCCATAACTTGTTATTGCAAATGAAAAATAAACCTTTGAACTTGAACAATTCAAAGGGCCAGATTAGACATTGCCAAATAAACATCTAAAAAGTTCCCAGTTCTGGAAGAGCATTCTTTGGACAGAAGAAACTAAGATCAATCTGTACCAGAATGATGGGAAGAAAAAAGTATAAAGGCTTGGAACGTGGTGATCCAAAGCATAACACATCATCTGTAAAACACAGTAGAAGCAGTGGGATGGCATGGGCATGCATGGTTTCCAATGACACTGGGTCGCTAGTGTTTACTGATGTGACAGAAGACAGAAGTAGCCGGTTGAATTCCGAAGTGTATAGGGTTTAAGGCATAAAGACCCACAAACAACTGAAGACAGCTGCAATGAAGGCCTGGCAAAAGTATCACAGAGGAAACCCAGCGTTTGGTGATATCCATGCGTTCCAGACTTCAAGTTATCATTGCCTGCAAAGGATTCTTGACCAAGTACAAAAAATGTATATTTGATTAGATTGTGTTAATTTGTCCAATTACATTTGAACACCAGAAATAAAGGGGCTCTGTACGAAATTTGTTGCAATTCATAAACAATTCATATATTGTTGTTGAATTAAAGCTGGAAGTCTGCACTTAAATTGCATCTTGGATGTTTCATTTCAAATCTATTGTGGTGGCCTACAAGTGTTAAGTGTTCAAATATTTCCAGACCAAACTAATAGTTTTGAGTTCAAATTCCCCTAAAGTGTACCTGGGTATTTCCACAGAAAGAGACCTGTATGTTTCACACATAGGCTCTCACAAGTGAGATAACTGAATCATTTGTATTTTCCCGTTTCCCATTGATAGGTACATGTTTAAACAGGTAAAGCATTCATGTTGTGCCCCAGGATGTCTGGCTTGCTGCCTCCAATGCACATATGCCGCTGCTGCATAGTTTCTAGCCCATTGCAATCTTGGAACACACTCGTTAAGTACTTTCCTGTACTTACTGAGGTACATTATAAAAATATCTTTAAATTACTTTTGTAAATCATTTTGTTTAATTACTTAACGTTAATCAATTGCCAAACTTTTTTTCATCCCACATTATTCTGTCCCAGGCATGGGACAGAATAGGCATGATCAACCCAATGACTTATAAAAAAACAGATTTTTTTGTTTGTAATGAAGTTGAACATTATTTCTAATGAATAAGGTTAAAATAAACTATGACAAAATCAAAGGAAATCTATTTGTGGAACAGTTGTTCTTGCAGTTAAGGCAATTGCCCTCAGCACTTTCCTGATTTTCCCATCTGTGTTGCCATTTGGCAAGGATCCAAGCACCTATTGTACTCTTTACATTCCTTTTCATGTTTTCCCATTCATTTCAAACTGTCTGTCTGTCATTAAAAAAATCTAAGTATGCAGTCCTAAAAACAAATGCAGTGGATGGAGTGATTTTCTTCCATTGGTAAATCCATGAAAAGGAGTGCAAACTGGGATGCCTGTCTGTGTAAGTTGCTTTTGTCCCACCTAAAAAAAAATCACCATACTTTTACACTATTATCTGTAGTCTGGTCTGAATCCATTTTAAGCAGGGGTTAAATTGGACAGTAGCCAGCAGGAGCTAAGCTGCTGCACATATGGCAGAAATGAGACCTGGGCAAGCGGAGCTCCCATACTTCCACTGGACAGCAGTTTAACATTTTAGGAAAGTTGAAAGTAGGTCCCGCCCAATTCCCAAATCAACCCCTGATTACATGTACTGGAATGCGCTACATCTAGATTACCCAAGCTCAGGAAAGCTCTGCTGGGCTCAGAGGTAAAACAGCATGTAGATTTCTTTCTGCCTGTTGGCCATCCCCTGCAGTCCTGTAGCCCTAAGTGCATTCCCCCCCCCCCCCTACTCAGACTTCTACTGCTCATGAGTGAACCCTGGTGAGGACAATTTAGCACTGGTAGGGAGCAGGTAATGCTGTAGAGACATTGTTTTCTCTGTGGACAAAATGTGTACAATCAGGGGTCAGACAGTCATTTAGTGTTTCCTTATTCAATAGATGTTTCAAGTATGCTCTGTTCAGATTGGCTCAGACAGCCACCATATCTTTTCTGATTGGATAGATGTCCCAAGTCAGGCCGTTCCCATAGGGGGCATGTCCAGAGGGCAGGAGGACTCGTGTCAACCAATGACTGTGAGGAGGACAAAGGCAGAGTTTACCAAAACAGTACATAATAGAACACTAATTCATTGTCTTTCAATTTTGCCCATAAAAGTCACAGTGTGTTCAATATCTGTAGAGATCAACAGATCATCACATAGCCTGTAGAAGAAAAATATTTAACTAACCTTCTCTTTTCAACACCCAAGAAGACTTTCCAGTTATTTAATCTGCCATAGTTAAATGGGTTTTTGTACACCTGGAAGAAAGAGCAGAGTTTGGTTTTTGCCTGTTGCACCCTACAGTGTGTTTGTGAGGGAGTGCATGCATCCTCACCTTGCCCCGCTTGGCATTGCGTTCGGTCTCTTTGTTGTTGATGTGTCTCTCTATGCTAGTTTCTCCTCTGGATATCAACATTGCGTGCCAGATAGTCAGCCCCCCCAGTGCTACTGCCACCGTACTGAAATGGCCGATCAGAAGGTTAGTTAAGACATGCCAATGAGATCGCACACAATATCTAGACCAGTGCTTCTCAAACCTGCGCCTGGACACCCCCCTTCCCTACAAGTTTTAGATCTCTCCCTCCCCGATATACCTGATGTAGCTCATGAAGGACTTGAAAATTTGCTGATCATTTGAATCAGGTGTGACAGAAATCAAAAACATGCAGGTCGGGGGTCACCCAGGAGCAGGGTTGAGGTTCTATTGTCATTGGTGAAAGAAATACCATTCAACATGGTAACCAATCACTTAAATACAGCAACCCTAAAAACCATAATGTTGTAAAGTACACCTCACCTGGTCAACACCCACATGTAGATGATACTCTTGTGGAACACTTTGTCTCTGAACGTGTAGGGGGGAGGAGGGGTCTGGTAGGTGCTCTGACAGAGACGGAGGTCACAAACAGGTCAAATGGAGGTCAGCTTACCAATAAACATAAGACACAAAAACAAAACGGGAGAACCAGTTTGAGGGTGCTTGCGCACTACCTGCCCTGGAGGTAAGATTCCTATAAGGAGCCCCATCCCCGTCACTGGGATGCCCGACTTTTCCAAGTCTGTGTGTTTGAAGCGCTATGGGGACAATGCAAAAAGACAATTAACCGGAGCACAAATTATTAAATGCACAAGCACCAGTTACTGAGGAACAAATAACATGTCAAGAGTTGAAGCCAAACACTGAGAAGGTTAAAGTGGACCTTCAGCAAGAGAAGCCCTGTAACTGAGGTACAAGCAGAACAACAAACCCAGGTTTTTCTTAAAGAGAGAGGGAGTGTGTGTGTACCTCTATAGCACTATAAGCATCTAGGAAGAGGTTCCGACCACTGATGCTGCAGTAGGCACAACCAAGGGTCAAGAACAGGCAGAAGCAGAAGAAGTAGCGGTGATTAAAATGGCCAACACAGTTATTGAGCCATGCTGGGGGAACAGGAGTTTAGGTGGAAACCAAAAAAACACTTTTTAACCACAATCCTCAAAATCCTTTACAATCATGTGGGTTGTTTCTTAGGTGATTTTGTCTTCATCTTTGAACCCATGAAAGTTGTAGCAGCTTGGGTAAATACAGAATCATATTAATGTCACATACCCATAAAACTTTATCAGTATACTGATGCCTTGTTTCCAATGGTGCCAAACACTGGTGTTTTATCCTAAAGCCCAGAAATGTTTCTGTTTGCATTGACATGGGTCAGCGCCAGTTGGCCACTAGGCTATGGCTGAGTGGCCCGGCTCTCACTTGGTGCCAAGCTCCAGAAATTAGGGTGGGGTTGGGGGTTGACACGTTACGTGCTGCGAAAACGCCACGTTGCTCTATTCATATAGCGATGTGTATCATTTGCTTAGTCTATAGACTTTTCATATTGGTTTTCATCCGATCTAACAAACGGAAAAATTCAGAACGACCACAGGTGGTATTATGCCACTGACTCAATAGAAAAATGGATCACTGAGACTGAGATGTTGCCTGCAGAACATATAACAACACAACATTACTTCAGATTTCTCACAAATCCTTGTGTTAAAAGTAGATAGCTTTGACCAAATACTTCATTAAAACAATAATAATACTTAATAGTACTAATAATACTTATACTAAATACATTAAATAAATTAATTAATGTTATTACTGAAGTTCAAACACTGTATTATAAATAAACTGAGCATGGCATTTATTTAACTATAAGAAAAATAACACCTTTTATATTTTGCAACCAGAAAACCAAATCACGTTGATAGTTTACTCCTCCCGCCCCACCTGAGCTCCACCTTAAGTCCTTGGTACCAAATGTATAGGTGATACAAGAAAGTCTAGAACCAACATTAGAATATGTCACTGGTGCAGCCCTGGTACCGAGGTAAAGCACCAGCGGACATGCGGCATAACAGTAATCACCTCTCCCAACTCCACTCAAAGGATACGACAATGATGGTCCATTTTAAGAACGCACCTGTGAAGCAGATGACAAGATCATGTTAGTTGGTCCTGTAAAATTCTAATTGTCAAATTCATAAATGATAATTAAATATTTTAAATAATACTTCCAAAAGCAACTTTATAAAGTAAATGCTGCTGACACCAGATGCTAGATGCCGCTGTTGGAGACGACTGTGCTGACTTACACATTGCAGATGCCACAGTGGTGTGTCCTGGCAGGTTTGGGGATTATACACTTCTTACACACGGACACAAATGGAACATCATTCTTCACCTGGGAGAAAACCGACACAAAGGTCTATCACTGATGCTGCTTCTTGCTTCCATGCCTGTTATTCGTATAACGCAACTCTCCTGATTCCTGCCGTCTGCCAGTCTTTCTTTCTCTTGCTACTTTTTAGTTTTCTTAAAATCTTCTTAAAATCTTTTACCTTTGTTACATTTTTGTTCTGTATTTGTTTTATTCATATTTTTACTCGAGAAAATAAACAACTTTCAACAACATGTTTTTATCTCAGGCCCCATTCCAACCTTGGTGAAAGGAATTGAATCTTTTAGCAGACACCTTGGGCTGAATACGTGGCTGACATTGGCATGCCTCAACCACAGGATAAGGTTTATTGACAATTTCAATATCTTTTAGAACTGACCGCTTTAGACCTAATGGGGTTCATCCAAACATCATGGGATGCCGGCTGCTTGGTGGCAACATACGTCACGTTCTTGGAATGCCATGTCCAAACAAGATAAGCATGAAGTACAGAACTCATAGTATCCACCCCCTCTCCTGACCCTCTAACTAAAATCACACAATGCTTTGAGAAGTTGTCCTTGTCCCAAATGGGGCAACAACAACTCCCATAATCCCCTCCACCACACTCCCCCTTCCCCCCTCCACCACACACCCCTCCCCCCTCCCCCAGCCTCCCCCTCCACCACACTCCCCCTCCCCCACACTCACCCTCCCCCCTCCAACACACTCGCCTTCCCCCCTCCAACACACTCGCCCTCCAACACACTCGCCCTCCAACACACTCGCCCTCTACCCCTGCCCCACACTTCCTATGCCCCACCCCTCCCCCCATTTAAAACGATTGCTTAGACAACTGCCACATCGTCAACAACCTTGCCCTTTATTTCCACAAGAGCACAGAATATAGTCGATGATGTGCTTCGGGTCCCTGCTATAGTGAAAATAGCAATACCGACTGTTTTGAGTACAAGCTAGGATCCAGTATCTCTATTCCTGTGTTGATTAGAAATAGAAGGAACCATCTCCATGCAACTAGCTCAGAAACCCCTATTATATCTATCCAGCTGGCTTTACTTAATATCAGATAATAATAACTAGATCTAGAATATGGGCTTGCGTTATCTCATAAGTTCTCGATATTTCTCTACAATTGTAAATTTAAGTTCTGGTGCTATCAGAGGAATAACCTCTGTGTAAATGTAACAATCTGCTGATTATGGATCGGACTGTTGTGATTCTATTGCATTATTTATATTTTCACTGTAAAGCACATTGAATTGCTTCTATGTATGAATTGTGCTATATTAATAAACTTGCTTGCTATCACAACCCGGTCTGCCGCTGTTGTAACGCGTGTCTGTCAACCGGTCTGTACCTTTGGGGGGAATCCCGGGGCTGTCCTGATGGCCTTATAGTAGTGGAAGATGATCATGACAAGGTTCCAGTGTCCATAACCGATGTGCCAGGCTATCCAAGGGGGAGAGTATGTGCTGAGAACCATAGGCAGCAGACCCACGTAGGCTATCAGCAGAATAGAACCGGTCAGGGCCACTACCAGACATACAAACACCTGGACCCATAGAGCAGAGAGATATAGACAGAAGAAAAGGAGTAGGAAATTTTGCCACACAACATTTTTACCAGACACAATTTCACCTTCAAATAAATGACAAATTACAGGAAACAAACACAGTCCCCTCCCAAAGTATTGGAACGGCAAGGTAAATTCCTTTGTTTTTGTTTTTCACTGAAGACATTTGGGTTTAAGATCAAAAGATAAGTATGAGACAAGAGTTCAGAATTTCAGCTTTCATTTCCTGGTATTCACATCTAGATGTACTAAACAACTTAGGAACAAATAATCTTAAAGTACATAACACCGTTCCAATACTTTTGGAGGGGACTGTAGATGTGTTTGAACATCTTACAACATTATATATTGGACAAGTATTTAAAAAAACAACAACAATTGTTACACTGCTCAAAAAAATATGGGAACACGTAATCATCACAGTATATCACCAAGTCAAATAAACTTCAGGGATATCAATCTGTCCAGGGAAGCAACAGTGATTTTGAATTAGTGTCACCTGTTTTGATACACATGAGTGACAACAGGTGCACTGGAGAGGCAACAGCAAGACAAACCTGAAAAAGAGAATGGTTTTGCAGGTGGTGGCCACACACAATTATTCTCTCCTTAACCTTCCTGGCCGATTCTCAAGTTTTACTAGTGTCTACAGGTAGCATGAGATGGGACCTGCAGACAATTCATGGTGTACATGTAGTCCAAATCCTCCAGGATGGCACGTCTATACGTGCTGTTCTAAGAAGGTTTGCTATTTGTCCCAGTACAGCATCAAGAGCATGAAGGATATACCAGGAGAATGGCCGTTTCACAAGGAGAGATGGACAGGGCCATAGAAGGGCAACAACCTAGCAGCAGGACCGGCATCTGCTCCTTTGTGTGAGGAAGAACAAGAGGAGCACTGCCAGAGACCTACAAAATGACCTCCAACGGGCTACTGGTGTGCATTTTCCTGAGCAAACTATCAGAAACAGACTCAATGAGGGCAGCGTGAGGGCCCAACTACCTCGAGTGGCACCTGTACTCACAGGCCAGCACCATGCAGCTCGATTGGCATTTGCCAGAGAACACCAGAATTGGCCAGTCCGCCATAGGCACTTTGTTTTCTTCACAGATGAGAGCAGGTTCACACTGAGCACGTGACAGACGTGAACAAATCTGGAGACGCAGTGGTGAATGTTATGCTGCCTTCAACAACATCCAGCATGAACGGTTTGGCAGTGTGAGAGATGGTCTGAGGAGGCACTTACATAGAGTGTCGCACAGCCCTCCATGGCTAGACAACAGAACCCTGACTGCTGTTAAGTACCTGGATTAAATACTCAGACCCATTGTCAGTCCTTAGGCTTGTACAGTGGGCCCTGGGTTCCTCCTGCTGAAGGACAATGCCTGCCCTCATGTGGCCAGAGTGTGTAGGCAGCTCCTTGATGACAAAGGCATTGATGCCATTGACTGGCTCTCACATTCCACAGACCTGAATCCAATTGAGAACCTCTTGGACGTTATGTATCGGTGCATCAGACACCGGCAAGTAGCGCTACAGACTGTCTAGGTGCTCAACGATGCCCTGATCCAGATCCATCTGGGAGGAGATCTTCCATCTCATCAACAGCATGCCTAGACTTTGTCAGCAGTGCATACAGGCATGTGGGTGCCATATACACTGTTGAGTCACATTATGAGTTGGAGCAGACTGTGATTTTAATTGTTTCGTTTGATATTTGGTGTGAGTTTGAATCCATCACTCAATCGGTTGGTGATTTTGGTTTCAACTGACTGTTGTTACATCATTTTGTTCTCAACTAATTACACAATTTACAGTAAATATTTGCGTCTTTAATATATTTCCTTCACCGAGACCTGATGTGTGATTTAAATGCTCCCTTAATTTTTTGGAGCAGTGTTTATACTTGCATTCATCCAAAAGAAATGTATACACAACTAGTTAGTTTCCATAATTAATGAATTTGTCTGCTGAATGCTGTCCAATGAATGCTGATGAAAGAGCGAACAGTAGACTACATTCTCTGTCGTCATACAATGGATAATCCAGGTTTGTGCTTTTAAGGATTTTCTGAATCGTCTTTTTGGCTGAAGTTTTGGCAAATCTATGCACCAAAGCTTAAAATTACCTGCATTTGACGGGTAGTGGTTGTCAATTTCTTTCGCTGACTCACTATTTCTCTGATACACAGGCACGCGCACACATACACTTACAGGCCCAAACCAGCGGGTCAGTAGGTCCACCATCCAGAAGATGGGCTCCATCAGTGAGTCCATGATGACATCAGAGCTGGTGAGGGAGTTGTAATAGAGGGACCGGAACATCACTCTGACATAGGCCAATCTCTCCCGCACACACATAGGTAGTCTGCTGTTGTTGCCACTGCTGCAGCGCCACCTTCTGACCCACAGGTGCAAACGCACCCAGCGCAGCAGCACAAACAGAAATGTAGGGCACGGATGCATTGTGCTTCTGAAACACACAGATAAACGTTCACACAAACAGTTATAAAATTTACCACACAGATCTCCAAGGATTGCATTGGTCAAAGCAATGCTAACAGTTCCAGGTAAAGGCAAAATGTACTCTTCTGGGCTCCAACAAAAAATCTAATTCTGGAAATGGGATCTCAACTTCAATTTTCTACAGGCTCCATGGGATTAACGGGATATGGTGGATTTGCGACAGAGGGGGTTGTGGTCAGCCAGCCAGCTCTTCATTCTACCCATATTCCAGTTTAGGATTAGGTTAAAGGAACTGCCCACTCAACAACCAAAATAATATGCTTCATTTCTCCATACATTTTTTATTGATAATATATTTTTTAAATACCTCATGAGCTTAGTTTAACTTCTGTACCCCATCCTAATGTAAAATACAAATTTGTTTAACTCCGGTGTTAAAAAACAATGCAAACGACCACGTTAGAGCCTCAAAATGGTTGAAACTAAAATGGTATATTCTTATATTAAATGGTCACATTTCTTGAGACTTATTCTTTAGCTATACCCACAACTGTTATTGCTTACAATTAAGGATCCCGGTTTTAAAGACCACCACTACCATGACATCCCATTTCGCCTAATATTTGACATTGCAGGGAAGGTGGGAAGCACCATTCCAGACTTTTCACGATACAACTATTGCGACGTCAGGGTTATGTCATACTATTACATCCTTTTCAGATTGTCAGAATACAGCATAAAAACAGTCCATTGAAAGGTGTACCAACATGCGTAAACCTGTCAAACTTCAAATCTCCACAAGGGCATTGGGTGCAGACCTGGGTAGATCTTCTGCATTCCAATCAAAGGATATGAGCAGGTCAGAGAACAAGCATGACACAGTCAATAGTGAGTGCTTTAAGACAGCTTTTAATTTGGGGGTATTTACATCCATTAACCATACACCATCTAGTAATTTTACTACAGTTCTTGTAAATAGAACCCATTTTACTAGACATGAAATAATGGGGGGAAATGTATAAAATCCCCAAATAAGTTTTATTTTATTTTGTTTGTCTGCTCTCAAAAACCTCACTAGACACTTCTACTTTTCCCAAGTTATGCTCTGCCAGGACTGTACTGCAGCCATCTTAAGTCCCTGTTTGTTTTAGGCATTTTTGCTTTCTGTCTTATCTTCAGCAAATGAAACACATGCTCAATTATTACAGGTCAGGTGATTGACTTGGTCAGTCAAGAAAATTCCACTTCTTGGCCATGAAAAATTACATTCTCTGCATTTTCCTCTAGCCATCAAAGTTGGTAAATGTTTATTTTTCTCATCAATCCACAATAACCTATTACATTTCTGCAGGATCCCTTTTTGTCATTTGTTAGGCTATCATATTTTTCAAGCTAACTAATGTCTCGTGTATTGTTGTGAATGACATATTTAGGCTACGTCTACCTACTAGTGTTACTAATCTGCAGAACAAGTGTTGGAATACAGAGCAAAAATAAAACTTTTGTCACTGTCCAAATTGTTGAGCTGCGCTGTTACCTCCAGTTTTGGCCATGCTATTCAGTCGTTCTTGAACGTCTTGGCTACCACATGAAAAACTCAGTCCCGCGACCCCTCCCTAATTTTACCTGTCATTACAAACCCTCTGCCGTGGCAATAGAAAAAAGTCGTCCATCTTCGTGATATCCTGTTATGATCATGACACAACTAACATTACGCTGTCAATAAATAAGTTGCAATGATACGTCGAATTTGATATATTGATTGAAATGTATGGTACGGCACTGTCAATTGGCAGGACTGTTGCGAGGTATGACAACAGGAGCAATATTGCTGAGTATGTAAGCTGCTACTTACAATTACACACTAAAATTTTCTGTATTTACTCACTTTCTTAGGATTGCACGCAACCTTCGAGCGATGTATAATCTCTGGCCATAACAGGGGATAAAGGTTTAATCAATCCGAACGTGAATTGAACGACAGAGCTTTCTTCTCTGGCTAAAGAGAGATTGCTCTATCCCAGCGGTTCTCCGTTACTGCGCAGACTCACTGGTGCAAGGTGTTCTGGGTACTAAAGGCATTTTCTCGACTCTGTTCTTGCGTGGTTATTCCTGGACTGATTTCCTGGCATTGTTAGCTGCTTGTGTATCCTGCTTTGTCAGAACTATGTCGTTTAGCTTCAACTTCGATGTGCAGTTAACTACAAAGTGCCAACAGGATGAAGAAAATCAACCACAAGATGGAAAAAAGTATAATGCAGTTGAACCAGTGAGTAACACCTAACTAGCTAGCTTGTACCTAAAGTTATGTTAAAACTGGGGATGCACCGATACCACTTTTTCAGACGAAGTACAAGTACTTATATTTGGGTACTTGCCAATACCGAGTGCCGATACCCAGTACTCAACGCTGCACTAGGTAGGGTTTTTTCACCGAGGTCAATTTGGTTTTATATTCAGAGTTCCAACAGACATTCGAAGCAAACATTTAAACGTTAAAAACTAATTGTATTCTTCACTGATAACTTTGACTGACTTATCAGATTATTCTATATTAGGTTGGATAACTTTCTCAAGCCTCTATTTGATCAGTGAAAAATACAATTTGATCAAACAAAGATTGTATGCACATTCTCTTACATGAAAACGCTATTATATCGCAATAGCATTTTCCAAAAAGTATCATAGAAACTTAATTCCAAGTTCTAAATATTCTCCAGTAGGCTGCACAACTTTTACAACCTTTAATTTGATACAAATTGTACACTGAATTTTTATACACATTTTAAAACTTTGAAAAATACAGTTTAATCGCAATAACTTTTTAAAATATCATAAAATGTATTTCCAAGTTGAAAATATTTTACCCTAAGGTGGACAACTTTTAGAACCTATAAATTGATTAAAAAAAGTACACTTCCTCACAGACTCAGTACTGGGTCCCCCCAGGGCTGTGTGCTGAGCAGGCTCCTGTACTCTCTCTTCATCCACGACTGCCTAGCAACCCACGTCTCCAACACCATCGCTAAGTTTGCTGACGACACCACCATCATATGCCTGATCTCTGACCAGGACGAGTCAGCCTATAGAGATGAAGTAAGCTCACTGACTTTATTGGTGTCAGAAAACAACCTTCAACTCAATATCAGCAAAGTGAAGGAAATGATTGTTGGTCACAGCGGCGATGAGACCACACCCCCATACACATCAATGGGTCTGCAGTAGACAGAGTTCACAACATCCTGTTCCTTGGTGTCAGCATCAGCGATGACTCGACCTGGTCCAACACTCTTACGTGTTGGTGAAGGATGCCAGGAAACGTCTCTTCCTATGCCGATTTAGGAGATTTGGCATGGATTCCAGGTTACTCACCATCTTCTACAGATGCACTATCGAGAGTATCCTGTCTGGCTCTGTCACCGCCTGGTATGGCAGCTGCACCGCCCTCGATCGTAAAGCACTTCAGAGGGAGATTTAAACAGCAGAGCGCATCACAATGTCTGACCTGCCCTCTCTGCAGGATCTCTACACAGAGAGCTGTAGGAAGAGGAAAAACTGATCATTACAGATCCCAGCCACCCATGCCATGGACGGTTTACGAAGCTGCCGTCAGGCAGAAGGTACAGGTGTATTACGTCCAAAACTAACTGGCTATAGGACAGTTTCTTTCCTCAGGCTGCTCAATTCAGAAACCCCTCTTCCCTTCCATCCATAGTCACATGCACACCATGTTTTACCATGCACTACGGTTGTACAGTTGTATAGTGTTATTGATGCATGTTATTATTTATTGTGTTATCTTCTTATTTTTGTATTATAATTACTGTTACATTTTTTACTTTTAACTGTACAGTCGGGAGTAGGAAAACCAAGCATTTCAATGGCATAAATTGTTATTGCAAATGACAAACATTTTGAACTTAGTAAAAGATGTCCAGCCTACTGGAGTATATTTTGAACTTGAAATGAAGTTTTTATGAAACAATTTGAAAAAGTTATTTTGATATAATAGCATTTTCCAATGTTAGAGAATGTGTATAAAATCTATGTTTGATTGTTTGATCAAATAAAGGCTTGTGAAAGTTGTCCAACCTAATGTAGAATATTTTCATGAGTCAGTCATTGTTATCAGTGCAGAATGCAATTTGTTTTTAACGTTTAAATGTTTGCTGCGAATGTCTGTTGGAACTCTGAATATAAAATCAACTTTACCTCAGTGTGCGTGATTCATTGAATCTTTTCATGCTCTGCTCCTTTTTATCTGGCCATTTTTCTGGACATTTTATTTTGCTTCTCTAGTGTTGGAGTTCGCTGTTGTTGTGGTTCTGCACTGTCAACATTAGCATAACCCTTGAATTCTTTGTTGTGTTGTGTATAATGATATTTTCTCAAAATGCCTGTGTTAAATTGGTGTTTTTCCTTTCCTCCTCGACAATTTAGCAGAACAGAGCTTGCACTCTACTTGTGTCATATCTGACATATTCGTCTTCCAGCTCTGAGTTCTATACTTATGCGGCCAGAGGCGACACAACCATCGAGTTTCACTTAAAGTTTCCATGAAGTGGTATCGGTGCGTGGTATCGGCATATTTATTTCATGAGAAGTACATGAGCCCAGTATCGGTCCAATACTGGTATTGGTATATTCCTAGTTAAAATAAGCAACTAGCTGAGTGGACCTAAAGAACTCAGAACTCCACTGTCCTGTATCCAAAAGCAGGTTACTGAATTAACCCTGTTTATGAAATAAAATGAAAAGTAACTGTGGATCTAGATATATTGTAGTGTGAATGGGATGGGGTGTAGCCAGCCACAAGGGGGAGTCGGTGGAGTTAGAGCCATACTGTATCCTCCTCATGACGGGTATTGTTGTGGTCTTTTAATTGTATGTTTTCAACAGGTTCTGGGCAGCACGATCACCACTCAGGAAATCAAAGCAGCAGTTGAACACTTTCCCCCAGCCACAACCCACTTCCTCCTCAATGATGCTGTCTCTGAGACCATTACCATAGGAACCCTTCCACCCCTCAACTTTCTGAATGAGTCTGTGTTCGAGCTGACGGCTGATGAGCGAGATGACAAAGAGATGATCCTGTCACAGACCGCCACCCAGTGCTCCGATCTCATCTCTGGGGTGTATGAGGGGGGGTTGAAGGTGTGGGAGTGTACCTATGACCTCCTGGAGCTGCTGGAGCGAAATGGAGAGACATTTGAAGAGAAGGTTGTTTTGGATTTGGGTTGTGGTGCCGGACTGCTTGGCATATTGGCACTGAAGAGAGGAGCAAGTCAGGTCCATTTCCAGGACTATAATAGTACTGTCATAGAACACCTTACGCTGCCTAACACCCTGCTCAACTGTCTGGTGGAGGGGGAGGAAGAGAAAGGGAGCAAGGGAAAAAAAACAGCAAGGCGGCAGAATAATGTTGAGGTAATTATCAAAGAAGAGGCAAACATGAAAAGTACAGAGAAGGCTAAGTCAGAGCTGAAGAACAAACTGAAAAAAGAGGAAGTAGAGGATGGCAGACCACTTGCCAAGAGGCAAGCACTGGACTCCTCCCAGCACCCAAAGTTGTCAGGCTGTCGTTTCTTCTCAGGAGATTGGACAACGTTTCTGTTGCTGATTCTCAAGGAAGACCCGTCCCCTAAATATGACATAATCTTCACATCGGAGACCATCTACAACAAGGCATACTACTCTGCTCTTCACAACATCCTCCACAGACTGTTGGCCCCTGGGGGAGTCATCTACCTGGCCACAAAAACCCACTATTTTGGGGTGGGAGGTGGACTGCACCTTTTTGAACAGTTTGTGGAGGAAAAGGGTGTGTTTGATATGGAGAAACTATGGGTTGTGGAACATGGACTACAGAGACATGTCGTGGCCC
Source organism: Esox niger (assembly GCA_016801105.1). Lineage (NCBI taxonomy): Eukaryota > Metazoa > Chordata > Actinopteri > Esociformes > Esocidae > Esox > Esox niger. Next base: position 4,320 of record JACXGJ010001302.1, on the reverse strand, counting down.
TGCATTTTAAACCAAAAGACAGGTCTTGACTTAAATTGAAATGTCGTCGTCCTGAAATAAGTGTCTAAGTTAACGCCATATTGACCTATTCAAAATCTTTTCACCAGCCAATTTCTAGTTTTCTATTGAAAGAGTACAGCGAGTGAACAACATGAGTTAGGGGAAAAAGGACTATGATTATGGTCTTTTAATTCAAATTGCTTTCCATAACATTGTAAATGAAACATTATATTAGGCAACATGTGTTGCTACAAGATTCATGAATAAAGCAGGTATGCAAACATCAATTGAAGAGGTAGGCAGAGAAAGGAATGGCCCAAAACCAGAGTCTATAGTACAGAGAGCAAGATTGAGGGATAGAGAGCAAAAGGGGAGAATTGAGAGAGAAGAGTATAGTTACCACAACCAGCACAGGAACAAACAAAGAACCTCAAACAATGGCATTCATATCATTTACATGCATTGACCTATTCAAAAAGTCTTATTCACCAATTCTCTGCACTGTGGTTTGATCCTGGTCTACTGCGCTTTCAGTAAAACTCGTCATCTTTATCCCCTTTCTTGTCCAATAAAAAAAATCCATGGTGATATGTATCTTTTTAAACTATGGATTTTAGCTTCCCAAAATTACACAGCTTTACTCAGGATAATGGATAAAATTGTACAGCATATTCATAGATGATCAAGTGTGCCCCATTAATTCCTTTGGATTTATCATACTATTTTAAGGCACTGTAAATGGGTCTTCATGAGCAGTTCTTCATGAGCTGGTGAATATGTCAAACTCTGTTTCCATGTGAAGTAACTTCCCAGGTTTTCCAATTTCAATGGAATAAAGCCTTTAACTACTTCACACATGAGAAATTTGATTTTCCAAAGTATTTAAAATCAGCTTTTCTGTGCAGGAACGATGTTGGTGTACCCCATCAACAGGATAGTGTAGGTGTGTACCAGTCATACCTGTATTTGTTTTGACTGCTGTTTGGCCAGTTGAAACACCTTATCTGATCCTCATTGTGATTCAGTGTTTTAAGACTTTTGTTCCCAAATGTAACCTTTTAATGCATGAATATTGGGCAAGTTGAAACCATTTTTAGTGTGGCTTTTTTTCTGTCAACTGGACAGTTACTTTTGGTGTATATTTAAGTGTACCATGTGATCATTTTGGAACACATGAACCATGGAATATGAGTAGGCACTATGTACAACCCGAAACAAGGATGCCATTTCATGTATACTTTACCCTTTATTCACACACCAATTCTCACTTCCTATAGACACCATTAAAATAAGGATTCTGCCAGTAACTGAAGGGCAGGAGCAAAAAAGCAGAGAGAGAAGGTAGTCATTAAGTTCTTTAAAGGGGGATGGAATGAAGGTGGGAGAGAGAAAGGAAAGGAAATGGGCTCAGTGACCTTTGCAGGCGATTCCCCCAGTATTCGAACAGCCACCATGAAAGCCAGGCTTGTTTCTGAAGTCCACTGCAAAATGTCAATTGCAACCTATCTCGCCTGCCTAAGCCTGCAGTCTGAAAATGGACTCTGGAGTCACTGTAGTGTAGCCCATCTATTTCTACAGAGGTGTTCTGTGTGTTTTATGTGTCTCTTAGTGTCTGGGTCCTGCACAGTAATTTACTTCTCCACATTTCTGGCCCATCTGTATGATCATGACAATTTCATTTTTTTGGATTCTGAGATTCATATCAAAATGACTGTTTTCGATGTGGCAATTCTATAGAAGACTGTGTAATGGAATAAATATAGCAAAATATCGTGCATCATGAAGGTTAGTTGAGTGTTGCAGTTGACATTTCTGGAGTATATGATTAACTGAAATAATTATGACACGCCTGTGAGTGGGAGCCAACCATGGTGAATTCTAAGGAAAAGATGTCAGCATGTTGAGTGGTTAAGCTTGGGTGGAATCCCCTTTTAGCTTTTTTAGGGAAGGGTTAACAGGCATAGAGAATAAAGAGAAATACACAGTAATAAACAGTGGGAGAAAGGGGGATTTCCTTGGAAATATAAGCCACAGGGCACAACCGCCTCAGCTGGTTACACCTGAGTGGCTGGCAATAAAATGTGATGTCAGATAATGGATCTATGGGTTCGTCTCATTTGTATGTCAAGTTGGATTCACTCTTAGTTGTTGTACACATTCATATTTAAACTGTCACAGTCATATCTGTACCACTGCTTAATTTCACTTGTTGACCCATACACTTGTTGACACATACAATCTCATGTGCCCTGTTTCATCTATGAAATTTGAGTTATTTAGCAAATATATTTTCAGAGTGATTTACAGTTAGCGCATACATCTTCAGATAGCTAGGTGGGATGTCCATGCAATCGCAGTAAGTACACTTTACTTAGTGAGCAGCTGTCATCAAAGTATATGTTAAAAGGAACTGACAAAAGTTATTCAAACATAAGGTGTCATCCTCCACATATCTGGAGTAGCCCATTCTAGAGAGAATATTTCTGTGCTTTGTCTCCAGACTTTGTCTAGATAACCCATACTACTGCTATGAAAGGCAAATTGCATACTGGTATACTTAGATGAAATACTTAGTTGTATACTTACAACTCTGTCACTCAAACACACACATAGATACTAAGGCGTGTTTCCCTGTCCCTCACCTCTATGGCTAAGGGAAATTCCGCCTTTCTTCACCAGACCAGGAATGCAAATCAATACCCTTAACAGAAGCGCCTCCTCACCTGCTCCTCTGAACGGCATTTGACTAGAGAGATTATTTTTGACAACGGAATCTGTGTTTTCAGTTCAGTACAGACAATAAATATCAAAATGAAGTTGAAAGAAAACAAGCAGAGGATCACACTGCAGACTATTAAGCCACACCCCAAACGTTCTGCAGGCTTTCTTATGGGAAGTGAGGGAGGGGAAGACTGTTCAGACTCAGCTCTGTTGAATCACTCTGAGAGGGCGTGATTCTAACTCCCACTATTTCCTTGTTACTGGGAAGTGACTGCTTGACTTATTGTACAGAGAGATACAAGAGAATAACAAGAGGGGGTGAGATAGAGGTGGGGGCTAATGTGGAGAGGATGGTATTTAAGTCAGTTGGGCAATGATTAGTTACTGGGACCACCAAGACACGGGGGATCTGGCCGGATCATACAGGTGGATATCAGTGGAGGAATGAAAAATAATTTCAGACTGAAACAGAACATCCTCAGCAGTGTTTTAAATGGCCAATATCAGATACCAAAAAGGGAGCTATATTTGTTGGTTAAAGACCAGGTCAATTTTGTTTTTTGAATTAGCCAGCACATTGTTTTTTGGAAAATAATGCTGAATTTTGGAGAGGGAGGCCCTGCCTAAGCAATGGGACATTGTCCAGAATTTATCTGTGTAAGTATTTAAGTAATAAACGTTTTATATGTGTGAGTATAATCATGTATGTATTGGAATAAGAGACTTGTTGTAACTATTCTAAATATTGAACATTTGTTTAACACAAAGTTGTGTCCATTACCCAATATTAAACTCTTGGACACTTGTTTGTGGCCTCTCAATGTTCTGTGAAACATGGATAGATATAGAAAACAGAAGCATCTCAAAGGCTTCTATAATGTGTGGAGTTATACCTGGATTATCAGGTTCCTTTAGATCACTGAGGAGCTATAGAGTTGTGACTATTTGGGTTGAAGTGCTAGGTAAATGTTTCCAGTCCTGTCTGTGCTTTAACCTACACCAGAAGTGTACACGATTGATATCTTTATATTGAAGAAAAACAATACTCCTTAGTAAATGACTGTGTTAGTCCACTCAAGTAAAGCCTAGGCATTAGCCCTAAAACTAACATAAGTCACAATTTCTTAGGCAAAGCTGATCATGGGAGCACAAATGTAGTCATAAATTCTATGAAAGTGTACATTTCAATCTTTAGAAGCTCTTATGAACATAAAATATTCAATAATTTTGGAGCAACAGCAGGATCAAAATTGAGATAAAACGTCTGTATCAATCAGTTGTTGCTAAGTTCGGATGGTTGACAGGAAAAAAAATGTTTCCTGAGCATTTTCTGAGGTGTGTTCTTCCTGTTCTGTGTCTTATTTTGTGTATGCATGTATATGTGCTTGTATCTTCTCAGTAATCCACCATAAACCACGAGATAATACTTAAGCTTCCTCAAACTGTTCTAACACTGTTAAACACTGGAAAGCAGATAAAATGGCATACATCAGAGAATGTTCAGATATAAATGTGGTATATATATATATATATATATATATATATATATATATATATATATATATATATATATATATATATATATATATATATATATAT